>JAVSBT010367962.1:0-11151 GCA_033118115.1 Pharyngocirrus eroticus
AGTGAAGTGATTATAGCTTTTAAAACAAGCTTTGAAAGGTATGCTTCTCGCAATAGTTTGATTGATTTGATTTAAATTAATTATAGCCAACTTCATTTGATTGTAAGATGTTAGTGTCTTTTTTAAACGGTTCACCATTTTATCATGTTTAGTGTGTGTTTTGAAGAACAAGTAAAGGCTATATAATTTATGTATCATATATTATGCATTATTGGGGTTAGTGCTCAGGGTCAATTAAGGTTTAGCTCTAGGGTCAAGGTTATCAAAGCTTTAAAAACAAAATATGTGGTTAGTGGTTATGATACTTAAGGTGGTTAACGGACGGTGGTATCTCGGGAACATTAATCTAAAAGGTTACTTAGTATTATGATGTGTAGCCTATGTTTTCATGCTTTCTGAATAGAGTATAATATAATATAAATAAGGTTTAAACTTTCCAAATTTTATCCAAATGACCTTTTGATCCATGTAGATGTTTGATTGGACTATATTTAGACAACTTTGGTCCCCCTGTATAAGAATACTAGATTGTAGTTTGAAAGCTAGTTTGTTTTATTTTTCCAAAATATATATGTGTACATGTTGTATGTAATATGAAAAAGCAAATCTTTTTTTACATATCTTGTTATTTTTATATCATTCAATCAAATTATTTTCTGACAAAATTCATCTAGTATTTCTTTTCTGTCCTCATCACTGCAATATATTTGATTCATCAAGATAATGTCAAAATAAATCAATTCACAAATTATACTTCTCAAATTTTGTTACACAATTTTATCCAAAATTTTAAAGCAGTATCCAGAATTGAATAAGGATTGACGGTATGCCATCCCAGTCAGGAAACTGTATAAAATCTGATCTGCTACCATTAAAAGGGACAGTGCAATTTATAAACTTTGATTTGGTTACATTATTTACCCTTTTTGTCTTTTAACGCTCGATCTCGATTCAAGTGTTTACCATGTAGCGAATGACACCATAGCAATGTATTGCATGTATAAACATGTCCACTGGGTCCGTCCGATTGCACAGAACATCGAAAAGCAGAGGGATGGAAGGTTCGGGTATACAGGGTGCGATTTACTTTTTTTTTGTCACTGGACAGACGGACCTGTAGGTCAAAATCTCTACTGGACCGTCAAATATTCTACTGGACTGTTCACAAAAAAATAAAAAACAGCAAAAAGAAATGTATATAGGCAAATATGTCTTTATTCACATAGTTCTCATTAATATTATTCATGACTCTCTTCTTCACCAACCCATGATATTACATATCCGCAGTTTTTTACTATAGGATAGATAGCTAAACTATACAATTGGTATAAATTGTCAGATTTTACGGTATCCTGCATGAGCCGGACATTAAGTCTTGTTATTACCGCAGTTTTAGTACCAGAGACTACCGCACAGTATTAAATAGACTTATCTAACAGTCTTTTCCTTTTTTTAATCAGACTGGAAATCGTTTCAAATTGTTTCTGATTTACATGTTGGTTCTCTTCCATTGTTTTCTCACATTTCATCTTTGCAGCTCTAAGAACTTCAATGTATTGGGAACATTGTGGCAAATAATTCTTTAACAATGTCCCAGTTTGTCCTATAAGTTCAATGGTTTGCCTTAAATACCCAACATTGACTTTGTATACAGACCATTGACACATATGACAGCATAGTTTGTAATCCATGTAGATCTGAAACAAGGTCATGTCACGATTTTCTGTCCTTGTAATAAAATCAAGGACAGAATCTGCCTCTAGATACATGGGAAGTAATGTAGCCACAAAGAAATTTGACTCATTACAAGATAGACAATCCTCCCACGTGTTGGGTAATCGCTCAATAAGTCGTTTGAGGTATTGCAATTTTAAACTATGATACTCTGTTAAAAAATATTTATTCATACCAAAAGCAAACAACTCGCAAGACACAAATACAACAAAGGGTTTATGTTTCAGCGGACTCAGTAAAAAGTCCTCCTGAGCATTCCTGAATAACCAATGATATTCTGCAATTTTTGGTAAACCAGCAAATCTTTCAGTTCTAATGCAGAATACAAGAAATATGTTGACCATATCATAGCTGCCCATGATATTGTAAGGTCCTCTAAATCTAATCGTTTCAGGCTTTATCAGCTTCTCATAAATGTTGTTGCATAACTTGCAATATTCTTCAGTATATGTCCAAGGTTCACTTTCAGTCACATTTTGACCAAAAACACATTCGGCAAGAAGACAATATGCTCTGAGAATTTTGTCTTCCCCCCATTGAAAGAACTCCGAGCACTCTTTGATGAAATAGTCGTTTATCAATGTTTCAATTTTGGTAAATCTCTTTTCCTTGTAAAGCATGCCTGCCAATTGTATGATACACCAGAATAATAATTCAGTATTAGCGTACCCGTTACGCACTGCTTCTGTAACTTTATCCACCACTGCTTGACAAAGACATATGGCTTCTTGTTTCTCACTTTGAGTTATAAACAGAGCTTTGGCATGGAACGTGTATAGATATACAAACCTAAGATCCACATTTTGGGGAGAGAAAGGTCTTGGTAATTCATCAACCAATGTTTGAGAATGATCAGAGACTTTTTCAGGTTCGTTTAGAAATAGATAGCCCTCCATCAACCAATAATAAAAGTCACTTTTTATCAATTGAAACATTGTCTTTTCAGGATTCCACTCTGAGAGTGTTTCAATGAAGCTCATGAGTTGTTCAACAGCACGTACTTGTACTCTTGTATTTTCTTCATTCTTGATAAAACAAGCCATTCTAATCAGGTCTAAAAATAGAAAGATAATATCTCTCGAACATGAATTTTTAGCTTTTTCCACTACTTCATCTTGCAGGGAATCTTCGGGGCAATCTATGGACATCTTGCCATCTTGGACTAAACAAAACTCAAGAACCTTGAGATGAATCTCTACCATAGCCACACAGTCACATTGGTCTGATTTATCAAGCAGGTCTTGAACTAATTCAAGGGTGGGTTCAATATCAGCCAAGTTTAATACCTTTTTCCTAAGACAAGTTTCGCTACACCGCTCTTCCCTTACATCTCCACTGCTTTCTGCCGAAAGGTAGTATTGAAGAAAATCCAATCTGCATATTGATGGAGAGAGGGAGGATCTTGTCGCCTCATCATTTGAGTTCATTGCAAACCATGAGTGTCTCCTTTCTTTATCCAGTTTTGAAGCCATGATTTTAAAACAAGACTGTAACAAATCAATATGCTTTTGGCGGATCCTGGATATTGCTAATGGAGAAAGTATTTTCCTTTTAATTTCATGTTTTGTTATAATTTCATACAGATTAATTTCATCTTCCTGTCCCCTATTGCTGTTAAGATAAGTCACTAGACGGGTCATATTTATAATTGCTGTGAAAAGATCCAAATCTTGACGTTCGTTCTCTGAAAGTTCTTGTTGTCTAACAAGATTCCCAATCACATCCCATTGTGAACAGTCCAGATAACAAGGAGTCAACAATAGTCTCAAATGTTCAATGAACATTGAAGGTAACCTGTACATTCCATGTTTTGCTTCATAATCACGTAAATTCTTAGCTCTGGCAGTTATCTTTACAATAGCATCCCACATTTGAGTTTTTCTTCTATTTTTCCATTCTTCTTGGTCTGATTGAGTGATAACCTCCTGGATATTTTGTTTGTACGTTTCATATAGACCATCAGCTGATTCATTGCTGGGGTATACCTTGATATGAACTGTTCGACTCAACACTTCTGCAAGGTGATTTTTCTGACCCAGTTCTGAGTTGAGTTGCAGAAACCCGGCCATTTCATTTGGTGTTTTAATCAAAGATGTATCTGGTGTGCCTAAAGGAGTTTTGCAAGCCCATGGCATCGCTCCATCAAATTTGAACCCTGATGGTGTGATCTTATCAAAATACCAGCCCCTTCCTTGTTTGGTAAAGTCATTCAAAGAAGTTATAGCCATTGAAGAAACAGGTGTTTCACCAAGGTCAAGGACAATCAGATGAAATAAGTATGTCAGATTCTTGAAGTAGGTTTGAACATCTTCACTTTGCCTCTCAACTAAAAGTGCAAATTCAAGGTCTGAAAATGGTGTCATTTCCTGTCTAGCTAAGGATCCAAGTCCAATCATTGTGTAAGGACAAGGCATAGAATCCCTCACACTTGGATGCTCCAGACCCTGGTCCCATAAATCTTTGATAAACTCAATCATCCTTTCTTGGACATCTGAGCTAATCTGCTTAGCTTTCTCCACAATTTCCCTTTCTACATTCTGGAGGGTATTCATTTCTTGTTTAGACTCATACTTTTTCAATATATCGTCTGAATCTCTGCACTTACTTTTGATACAGTTCCTTATGTCTTTCAATTTCGTCTTATTGGCTATATTGTTTTCTTCCCATTGTTCTAGAGTAATTCTACTTTCTCCGAAAAAGGTAACCATAAATTTATTCCTTACCCTAAGGAGATGATTTTTGATGATTCTTTGTCTACTATGATTTGAAGTTCTGACAAGTGCTGCATTTAGTAAAGCAGAAGCTTTGGTGAACTTATTGCCATCTTGAAAGTCTATCCCAGCTTGTAGATAGAGAGAACCAAGAACCATAAAGCAAACAGATTGTTCTTCTTTTGTTTTATACTGTTTATATTGTGGCTTTACCAATCCTTTTCGTCTTTCAACCAACTTTTTCTCCCCCGGTAGGAACCATAGTCCATTTGTAGCCATGATTATGTTGAATGGATAACGTTGATATCTGTAATGATCAAAACAAACAAACAATGACGTACACTGTTGCACATGAATAGAAGAATACATCGGAATGCAAAAAAAAATAATCTTTCAAAATAATATCACTACATGTACTCCAAATTTTTCAACTGTTGAGACAAAATTGTAAAATAAATTTATAACTACAGCATCTGTTGCTTCCATGAAAAAGGTTCTAATGAAATATAACGATTTCCAAAGCTGCATCGCTTCGCTCAGCTACTTATCGACTCTTACACTTAAATATTCACAAATTGTCAGAAAAACACAGAGCTAAATCAGAAACACTCTTTTGCACCAAAATTAAACAAATGATGTTTTTTCCATTATTTTGAATTGCCAGATACCATATCCATATAGTGCATTGCGGATATAGAAATGATAAAAGATTATTACTTTTATGGCAACCCCCAAACTCAACGGTTTGTAAAATTTGGGATGAAATTGTGCCCCCCCTGCCTTTAGAGAAATCCTGGATCTGCCTATAAAAATGATCTCTATTTATTATAATAGGTACAAATTACACCTTTTACCTTTTAAAACTTTTAAAAACTTTTCCTTCAAATTACCAGACGACCAGATGAAAGCTCATAAGAATGATCAAACATATCACCATTTTCCCCTCCTAAACCTCAAACAGAAAACCTGATATTTTTGAAGATTAGTCAAAAAAAATTGTCAAACCTTTAGAGAGTACATTACATTAACATTGTATAATCTCACCTTTTTGCTCTTGCTTTCTGCATTGAAATTTTCCTTAAAACGTGTTTTCTTTTATGCAGTACATTACTGACCATTCTGCAAGACATGCTAGGTCTTCCTTGGGAAAGTTGAACTTTAACCATATCGATTGTTGCTGATTTCTTTCTTAATTGTTGTCTGTATAAAATAAAATTGGGCCTACACAAAAATTAACTATCAAAGTAATAGTATTAACTGACTGTAGTGTCGTTGTAGCTATCAGTCCTGTCTACATTGGTCGATTTCTCCAGCAAAGATTTTACTTTGACCTTAAAGCCAGAGTCATAATCCTTTGTGCTACTAGAAGTCAAAATCATAATCAATCCTTTGAAAAACATGAAGTTGAATTCAATCTGTTTATATTGTCTAAAAAGTTTCAAACTTTTAAAGCTGGCAAACAGGTGGCAATGCTACCAGGTCGATACTGAATCCTTTTAAATGATAAGATCTGTCCATAGACTAAAAAAAAGCCTTAACATTGCAATTGTGTTGAGAGGCATAATGTAGCTCCTCGTCAGCTAATACAAACGGTTCTCATGTTGTTTTGCCAGTACTGCAATACCGAGCTGTGTTTTCCACCAATATGGAGCCACATGTGGACGATAATACATCTGATTCCCAATCGTTTCAAATCTTTAAAAAGTGTGTCTGTAAGCAAATTCACACACACCAAAATATATAAGTAATTTAAATCCACAGCTTTTTGAAAAAAGGGGATCAAATTTATTCAAAAAGTGTGTGTAACTACAGCCAATATTGAGAAAGTCTACACAGCCTATCACCATTTATGCAATGCTTGTATCTGTGTTAATAGAACAGCTGATGGCCCTATTCTGTGTGCTGTACTGCACTATTTTCTTTTGAATTCAGTCATGTTTGGTCACACTCGATGATTGCTCATTGAATATTGCAAGCTGTACAGTAACTGTAGTTTGAAGTACATTTAGGTGTGTACATGGACATCAAAGTAATATGCCTTGTCTGTTAGTCTAAGATCTGTGTTTGTTTAAATCATATCTTTCCATTGGACCTCATTATCTTGCACTGTCCCTATTTATTCAGTTTACGCTATAATATTTAATTTGTATTCATTATTCAACACCAAATCCTGCTAATGAATTTAAAGAAACTATAAAAACATTTGTATGTTCTTTGTAAATATGTTTTCTTATTGATATTGTATAATTGTAAGCCTTCTTTCTCACTGTAACACTTTGTTTTTTGTCATTTGTTCATTGTAATGCTTTAATGTTATATTAATGTGTACTAGGAACTAAACAAGTGTTTCTAAAACACTTCTGTTCCTTTTTTTTCTTTATTATTATGTAAAATTATTTTTGCTATTAAAATCAAATCAAATCAAATCAAATCAAAAATCAAATGGTATTCAAATCATCACATATTCTAACAACAGTGTTTGTAAATATGTCATGTCTACATACTAGCATTGAGAATATTAAAATCATGTTTTTTTTTAATACAAAAGGCGTCTAAAGAATTTTTTAAGGATTTTATTTTAATAAAGGTAAGAACAGTTGTAGCACCAACTGGAACTTATTTAAATATATCTTATATTCTATGAAGAAATAGCATTTAAAAAATCTCTATGTAAATTTAACTTTAGATATCTGCTCTGAAAAGGCTTCATATTTAAATGCCTCTTTAAAAGCATGTTCTGACTCACATAGAGATTTTTAAAATGATTTTTTTTCATCTTCCCATGCATGTTAACCAATATTTTAGTCAGTTAGGGACATGATGTTTCTTACATTTTGTAAAATAAACTTGACACCTTTAGTATAAAAAATCCATGATTTTAATATTCTAATTTTAATATTTTAAATCCTTGTATATATCTTTCTTTGTTCGGACTGAATTCAAAGGGTTAGGGATAGGGCTAAGGCAAGTAAACACATATATGTGTTTGGCATTTAAGGTAAACATAACAAAGAACACTTCAAAAGAATTTAAAGAACTTTTGATTTACCTTAAAAAGGCATTGAAGCAAACACGTTGATAGAAACTATGAAAGTAACATGTGTGTATAAGTGTATTGTGTCTGAATATAAAGCAATATGAAATAATATGCGTATGTGTGCAGTGGAACCTTAATAGTGAGATATACCCAAACATTGACACAAATACTCTTCATTCCTTTTTGAAATGTACCTAAATGTAAAATTAAACTAATCAACCTATAGAATTAACATGATACAATGCTTTCATGATAATAATATTATACACCATTTTGCCAGTAGCTTACAGGGTACGTTAGAGCAGTAGATAGTGGATTAAGAGGCTCTACATGAGAAAAACAGGCAAAATTAAAAATTCATAATTATGTAGGTCTGGCGAATCCACTCCTATAGTTTGACTGAGCATATCATATGGTTGATAAAGGGTCCACCCCAGTAAAAAACATATAAAAATATAAATGGATTTGGCTGACCCTGATTATCTGTGATTTTTAGATATTGCCATATTTTCTCATGCAGAGCCTCTGAATCCTCTTTACAATGCTCTAACATAGTCAGTGTGCTATGGCCATTTCACTTGAAAGAGATGTGATATGGCCCTTTTCTATATTGATAAGTCCATCTGAGTTAGATGTCTCATTTAAAAAAGAAATAACATTTTCAAAATATGTGATTTCAAAATATGATTAATTTTGGAGAGTTTTCCTTATGGTATTAGAAACATACTAGTCTAACCCATTTTGTTCTGTTTCCATTTCTTCTGAAATACAATTTTGTAGCAGTTAGGAGAGGGATACAAGGGGTGTTTGTGGATGGAAAGGGTATCTTCATGATGGTCTTACTGTAGAATACGATCTGATTGAGGACAAAGGTTAAAGGGCGGAGCTTGCTTCACTACTTCATGAATATTCATAACCATAACCGTAACTGGTTCTTTCCTTATGTCGACAAAAAGCTGGGTGAAAAATGTATAATACTAAAGAAAACACAGGCAAACATATAAAAAAAAGCACTTATCTATCTAGTGTAGGACAAATTGAAAGAATTTATCATTGTAAACTAGATTATATATCAACTGTTGGACTATTTGATGTGCCTATTTGTTCTCTATGTCACCATAACTATTTGAATTAATACGCCTGTCGCCATGTTTTAAATCAATATTGAAACTACATTGATTTCCTAACCCAAAGGACATAATACTACTTGTCATAGGTACAAGAATAGCATTTCTTATTGGAAATGAACTGATTATAAAAAGGAAATAAAAGGAATATTGTGAATTATTTGAAAATCTCACATATCAAAATATTTTCTACAGGTAAGTCCTGCTTTTGAGTGATTTACATGTCCACAATCATTATGTTCCTAACAAACAATCTGGGTTAACCAAATGGGATCTGGTTGGTTTTGTCCCAGGGTGCCAAATAGGACCCAGTTGGGATAGCACACTGGGTTGAAAGTGGATTCTAGAAAATTAGTTTTGCAGCTTGTGGTAAATATGTTCAATTCCCTGAATGTCCCATGAAGACCTGTAAGTGATAATGACAACAATTACAATGGTGAAGATGCTGATGATGAGGATGTCACTGCAACTTTAAAGACTAAGTGAAAAAATAAAAGTCAAATTCAAACGACTGACCAATATTTATACCAAAATATCTAACACCAAGTTATACATGCGGAATAGCTTCGAAAAAAAATATTGGCTAAAAATATCATAAACAAATGGAGCCCGCTCTAAGACAAAAAGGAAGTCCAGCGTTAAGCCCATCTAGCTCAATTGGCTCTCATTTGGCACCAGGGGATAACATCAACCAGGCCCTACTACTTAATCAGCCCAGTTTGGACCCAACAAACATTATCTACAAAGATCAAAATATTTTACTTCTTTAAAAATCTTATGTTTTTTAGACAGGTAAATTCTTTCAACTGGCATAAGGTATTTTACAACTACAATTTGGGGTTATACAAACTCCATTGCACTTTTTGAATAAAATATTTAGACGACATAGCGCCAGACCAACCTATTATTTTTCTATTTATTCTGCATTTACAGTATTCATTATAAGTTTGAACTCACACTGAAATTTTAACAATTTTTGTAAAATACTTTTTCTGTTTGGATTGATCTCTTGAATTTGCAACAACAATAGAAAACATAGATGAAGATACCTAGGGAAATTTGGAATTTTTCATAATAAGCCAGGGGTGATAGTACAAATCAAAATTATTAAAACTGATACTTTGTTGGATATCTCATTCCAGTTTTTTATATTTTGCAATAAATGGTAAATTCTATGTTGTATTGGTAGAAAAGAAAACTGTTGTGAAGGAACATGGTATCCTAGCAACCAGCTTACATGTAACATTTGCAAAAATAATTGCCTGATATATTATCATGTACAAAAACTAAGGAAAATTACAAGAAAAATAGACTTTTAAAAGAATTGTATATCACATGATAATAATAATCACATAATATAACAAAGAAGGTTTAGGTTTTGACACAAGAGAAAATATCACATGGCAAAAAAAAATTATTTCATCATTTAATTTCAGAAAAATGTAAGAGATTATTTACAAAGAAACTAACATTTCTGCTGAGATGGATAACATTTCCTGGACTTTAATTGAGACCCTAAACTGTTTGAAAGTTGGAACTTTTCCTATTTTCCAACCATCTTCATAATGCTCCCCATTTGCCCACAAAAAGCTTTTTTTGACAAATACCCAAAACCTTCACCATGTTCTGGTCCAACATTAGATTTCTTGCGAAAAAAAAAGAGTAGTCTTTTGAAGTTTTGGAAGGTTTGGGCTAGTATAGTTGTGTGTAATGTTGCTTTGATACATCTTGTGGGCCCAAATTGGTTGAAGATTCTACATACAGTTTACACTATATCACATGCAATTTCACTGAGTTGATTAATGATTCTGATTTTTCCCTTGTTGGAGGACTATTCTGCAAAGATATTGTTTTTATGGGTAGCTATTCTTTTGTAGTAATTTGTTGTGGGCTACAGATCCTATTGCCACTAGTGAAAAAAAATTGTGTGGTCATTTTTAGAATGTTTCTCATCCATGTATAATCGTATAATCTCTAATTTATGATCGAGACTAGATTGTTTTGGACAATACAATAATTTTCCTCTAATAATTATTGTAATAATCTTTGATGATTTTAGTGTATCAAGAGCATTTTTATTACCTTTAGAAGCTTTGGAAAGTTGATATTTATACATATACTCAATTGATATATCACATCTGGTTGCTCGGATATCTTGTACCATGCTAACAGTGTTATTGTACTAGTAGATATTGTTTTTTATTGTGTCATAAAAATTACATAATTATATACAAATATGATGAAATGAAATATATACAATGTTCTCAGTCAAAATATGACTTATAAGACACATTAAAATCAAATACAGAGATTAAAACATATTTACAATTTACACTTGGCTCCTTTGGTTTAACGTTAAAAAATAATACATTGTGCAATAATGTACTTACCTATAGATTTATCTTACTTTTGTATAAATGAAAAGATTAATAGATAGATAGATAGATAGATAGATAGATAGATAAATAGATAGATAGATAGATAGATAGATAGATAGATAGATAGATAGATTTTGTTTATTTGTGTGTCATAAAAGTTTACA
>JAVSBT010368184.1:0-11150 GCA_033118115.1 Pharyngocirrus eroticus
TGCTTTTAAAATTGATTTTTTATTTCTAAAAAAAAAAGCTGACTGTGATACTGATAGTAGATTTTTTGGATTAAAATGATTAAAACTTGGATTAAAATTGTGATTTAGTTTGTACTTTGTGTTTTTTTAAAGGTCTAAGTGTGAAATTGATTCCACAAATCTTGATCATTTATGACTATAAAAAAATATCGAAGTTTTTTTTACTTTTTGAAAATAAAATCTTGATTGCAAGAAAAAGTTTTTATGTCATGTTTATTTATAGTATATACTCCACCTAGTGACTATCTCTGACACTAAGAGAATCACCTTCCATCTTCAGGCCTGTTTTGCTAGCCTGTATCAGTATCAGTAAGCACTTCTAAAGGCGACAGTGTTATACATATTTCCAATTTTAAAGTTTGTTGTTCTAAATTTCTTGTTGTAGTCCATCAACACATTTTAAATCAAGGTTTGCATGGCCTCTGGTGTTTTGGGAGTTTGTCCATTGTGTGAATGCATTCACTTCATAGACAAAGAAATAGCCTGCATTGGGCTTTAATTAAAAATCTTTGCAAAATCGATACCAAATTGCACTAACAAATTGCTAGTCGACAGTCTAGAGCAAAAATGGCCTAAGTCATTTTTTGGCAAAAATGGGTTAAGACAGCCATCCTATGCACAATTTTATTGGCCACCACTATATCTAGATATCATAATGATATTTAATTTTTTTTCTAGGATTTCTTGATACTTTAGTACAGTGGCCTAAGTCATTAAATGTAATGAAACAAAGGATCCCAAAAGTTTCAGTCTGCCAAAAATATCAAAATCATCCTTAGAACTACTTTATTTTACTTTTTGTGTATCTTGATATTATTTTTCTTAGAAATTGTCTTTAAATTATTAAAATGTCTATTAAGGTACTGACATTTTTTGTAGATTATCTAAGAACGTCAAAAAATGACTTAGGCCATTTTTGCTCTAGACTGTCGTAGTGTAAACAGGCTGTAAGACCATTACCATAGGTATATACTTGTATTATAAATAGAATCATATATTCTATATGTTTAAAATCTCACTTTAGTACTAAAAAGACCACCTCTCTGATAAGACCAATACAAGATTATGCAGTCCCTAATAGAGAGGTATGGTGACTATTCTGTAAATCAAATAACTACTGAATAATACAGTAGTTATGGATTAAAGAGCAGATAACATAAGCACTGCAGTTTTGACTTTGACTTTGAGTTGAATCCTCTTTCCCAAATCCAAGACATTTTTACCTGTCTGATCACTAATCAATCACCTGAACAATTAAACTGCTTTATCTCACCTGTTAAGAATCATCACATGTAACTATGATTATACTATAAGTAGAACATCTAAGGTATGATATATTGAACATCTTTGTTTGATTAAGCGGATATTCAAAGAATCTAACAGACAAATAGGCCATGACTTATTCCAACATGAGAACAATAGCTTTGCTTTTAGCTTATTGTCATTTGTTTTCTGGAAGAAAAAAAAAGGAAAGAAACCTTCACACTGAAACACCTTTATTCAAGAAGGCTATATACATGTATGAACCAAGGCTTTCTCTGTTTCCAAAACAGGGTCTGCACACAGCACCAAATACCTATTGATGGGAAATTTATGTTTTGCATTCTGCATTGAATTAATGTAAAAAGAAACAGAAAAAAACCACCTGACAATATTGCTGTCATCGTTGGTATGAAATACAATAAACATATCATCACATGAGAACGCAATAGCTCTATAGCGACGATATGTTAGTATGAAGTAATTGTTAGTAAATTCTGAATTTAATAGTTGGTCGTTGGATTTTTTGGCATACAATATGGGCAAGACTGGCTCAATGTTTTCTTTTTTTTATCCCTATGTAACTAAAACTACACTCAGCCTTTTACTGGTCAAAAAATGTGTATTGAAAGTAGCAGATTCAATTTTAAAAATCCCAAATTGTTTGTGATAGATTCATTTCACAGCCTTAATCAGACTCACTTTCTGGAACTAATGAGGAGGGGGGGGTCGGTTTAAGCTGAGCAATTATTGGAACAGCCTGTTTAATAAAAAAAACCTCTAATCTAAGTTTAGTATGTTGAATATCCTATGAAAGCCTCGGTGGGAATCCCCTTATGTTAAAAAATCACCTTAAATGATATGGTAACAGCTACAGCACACCCCATTATCATTACAGCTGATCAAACCTTTGATTATTCACAAAAAAACAAGGAAATGACGGAAGGAACCCATTAACAAATTGGTTGTATTTCTTTTTGACCAATTTTAAAGCAGGTAAGGAATCGTAAATGAAAGTTAGACCTTAAAATTAATTTGTTTACCTTTCGTTACTACGGGACATATAGAAGAGGTCCAATCATTGACCTTTACATTTCTATAGCCTTGACCTCAAGCATGGCCTTTTTAAAGGTTTAAAAGCCTGAGTAAGGTTATGATGTCAGCATTTTAATAGACAGTTTAGATATTTTTAATTTGAATAGGTAATGTATGATCTGACTTTACTTCATGGTTATTTCACACTTTTAGAAACACTTTATAGATAAACAAATGGCTGATTGAAATTTCAAAAGTCTCCTTGTTTCTCTTTCCAGTTGTATTGAATATAAAGAATTGACAACAGAGGCTTCATAACATTAAATTGAGACAAACAAATGCATTGTTTTGAGGCGGGTAACGTTTGAACCGGAACTATGGCCTCACCATTTACAAAAGAGAAAGAAAACTATTCAAGACTTGTTCACTTAGTCAATGGGCTAGGGATAAAGGCTCTTCAGGAAACTCTAGATCATTATGCCACACTGAAGGGTACAGTCACTGGGTCCCCGATGCCATCTTTTGATGATGTTCTACAAAGCAACAAGGCAAACTTAATCAAACTTAAAGGTCCTGGAAAAGGAAAACCCATCACAGCAGTACAATGGAACCAGCTATATCCAGGGGGTTCGATCGCAGTTACCACCAAAGATCTAGATATCACACTCTGTTTTCTTCTTTTGAAGCAAAAGGTACTATCAGGCCTCAACCCACCAAGTAATGGATGGGACAGGGAGCCACTGCCAACAGATGCATCAATAGAAGGAAGCCTGGCACAACTGAAATATCTGAGAAACAAGTTATCTCATTCTAATTCTTCGGAACTGTCAAATCTGGACTTTATAAATTATTTCACTCAAGCATCACAAGCTATACAAAATATCAGTTCAAAACTACCGCCTGGAAAATTCAAAGTGAATGCAACTGAAATCAACAAATACCAAAATGATCCCATAACCCAACAGGTTCATGATCAAACAAAGGAAATCATTAATCTTTGGCAGCAACAAGAGGCAAATATTCAAGAAACATTAGAGGAACAGCATGGTAAAGTACTAGATGCTTTTAAACGACAGGACACAAAAATAGACACACACCACAAAGATGCAATGACAAAAACGGAACAACAACATAAGGAGACGGTGGATACTGTGAAACAACAGGGGACAAAACTAGTTGAACAGGGGGGAAATCTGGAAAAGAAAATGGATCTCATGACGTTGGGTAAATATCTATTTGACATTATACATGTATATCAATTTAATTTTGTATATTCATGAGAATTTCATTTTCTGATAATATGATAGTAATATATGAAAAACCATGATTCACCCCTACGTATAATAGCTATGAAACTGTCTCAATTTGAGCTACTTTAACCCATGTGGTAATGGGAGAAAGACTTCCAGATTTGACAGTTAAATGTAGGGGTGGATTTGGTAATAGATAGAATTCATAGCTCTCTAGATAAAAGTTTATTGTTAAAGATCATAACTATCTATTTCACATTAAAACTTGGAGGAAAAAAAATCAAGCAAGCAAAATAGACATAGAGATAGATGATGATTTCAAATGTCATGTCTAATGTTCAAATGCAGTCAGAATCTAGCTCCATCCTATTTATGTACTAAATTCTCATGTACCCAAAATATTCATTCTCATAATACCAGAAATAATGATTATGGTATGATATAACTTATTTTTTTCACAGTATTAAGGCAAGAGCTGTCTGCACATGGAACAGAGCATGTCACAAAAGAAACAGTGGGTAAGTGAAAATATCTAGTCAATTAATTTCATGAATGCACATAATAGTCGTTTATCTTAGAAAATGATCAATGTAGTAGATTTTTTTTATCAATGATATGTTGCTTTCAGTGCCAAAGAAAGAGGAGAAAGTGCATTCTGGTGGTTACAAAAAGAAATATTTCATAGGACGTGAAAAGGAACTTGGTGATTTGGAGACTAACTTTGCAGTAAATGAAGCTACTGAGAGAGTATTCTGTGGAGTGTCCATCTGTGGTACAGGAGGCTATGGAAAAACAGCTTTAGCTGCAGAATACGCACACAGACATGAAGATTTCTATGTGGGAGGTGTCATATGGATTGCATGTGACAATCAGAAACAATTTTCGCAACAGATCAATGATATCACTATTAAAATGGATCTTGGTGGGATAAGTATGGAAGAAAAAGTGACTCGTTTGACACTTTGGCTAACTAAAAGGAAAGACCCTATATTACTGATTGCAGATAATGTTGATGAAGAGCCATTGCCTGAAACTATAGCAAGTTTGGTTGCAGGAAGTTGGAGGGACAAGTTCAAAGGACATATGTTGATTACAACAAGAAGACAAGTCTCTGTTGTCTGCCGTGAATTTAGTCTAGAAGAAGCTTGTTGTATACAACTTCAAACACTACAGACAGATGATGCTGTCAACTTTCTTTTCCATCAATCTCAGCTTTTTCCAACAGATGATGACTTACAAAGAGATGCAGAACTTGTATGCAAGGATCTTGGAAATCTACCACTGGCCATAGAACAAAGTGGATCCTATATCAAAATAATGAAATCTAACAGAGAAGGTACCCTTTTAAGTCAATACCACCAAATATTTGAAACAAGAAAAGCCAAACTTATTGAAAAACTATCAAAACACGGCAATATATGCAAGGCTACACCCATTGCAGACGAATATTCTCCAGATAGACTGGCAATACAAACCACCTGGATTGTAAACTTTGAGTACGTAAAAAACTCATCAAAAGCTGCAGCATATGTAATGCTCATTTTGAGTTTCTTTAATGTCTCAGACATTCCTTGCGGTCTGTTGGAAGCAAATCCAGAATACCTAATGAATTCAGATTTAAAAGAAGCTATCGAAGAATCCCAAGATATGGGTCTACAAGGAAATGACATTCTGGATTATTTGACTGGGTTTTCTTTGTTTTGTCACAACAAAGAAAATAATACACTGAGCATACACCCTTTGATTCAGTTTTTGATGAGAGAAGAAGCTTTGAATTCTGAAGTCACAGACATATTCCATGACGGCATCAATCTGCTTAGTGGAGCATTTAACAATCTAAAAGTATTACCAATTGATATCTTGAAATCTAAAGAGAAAGGAAAGAGCATCTACAACATGCCAAGTATTTACCATTGGGGCCAATTGGCACATCACAGTGATGTGTTCGTTTCACATATCCTCCATCACCAGGAAAGTGAGATACATCAACAAACAGAGAAAGCAGAAAATCTTTTGCAAACTTTCTATTCACACTCAATGAGCAAAGTCCTGTATGAAGTTGCTACACATCTGTCTATCAATGATAGTAATAACAAAGCAATTATGTATCGAAACATGGCCATTAAAGTGGCTTCATTTCGGAATGAAACACTTCCTTTTGAAAACCCTAAGGCAATCTCAGATATACCATTAACATTCCAATCAATAGTGGAATTGAAAACATGTCTACTGTCAAATGCGAAACCAGATGAGATTGGGAAAATCAAAGGGAATCAGGATTTTGGCAGCTTGGAAGAGAATGAATATATACCAATACCCAAAATTGTAGGTGAACCATGTTCAATTGCTTCCAAATGCCGGAATCATATACAGGGCATGAAAAAATTAGAAGATATATTTTTCTTGCTTGCAAGGTCTAGATGCAATGCTGCTCTGGCTTGTAGTGATATTCAGTTACCACAATCTCATGACTCAGGGTGCAAGTGCTCTGAAATTCTTGGTAAAAAACTAACTTGTGAAACATCTGATGGCCACCCAAATAAGGAATTTCATTATGTGTATAGACCAGAAGAAAAAAGACAAAATCCTGCTGATGTTCAGATAGTTGTTCTAAAGAAAGGAATCTATGATTTGTCAAAATATGCAGAGCCTGGTGTTGCAGAGCCTGGTGTTGCAGCGCCTTCAGTTACAAACACACATTTCATAGGTGCAAACAAAGATGAATGCATTTTTGTAATCCAGAAAACTATTCTTTGTGGAACAGTGCATTTTGAAAATGTCACCTTGAAGTGTTCTGATCTTTTATTTGCTTCTGCAAAGTCAATAGTTTCATTTTCAAATTGCAGTTTTCAAACAGCAGAGAAAATGTCAGGTGATGTCGTCAACATTGTCAGTGATAAGAATGTAGAAGGTCCTGACACGCTAGTTGGATACTACTCCACCATTTTCATTTTAGACTCTCAAGCATCTGTTAAAGGTCGATTCCTACATGCAACAGATGTCACATTAACCATCCAGAGGACAATTCTTTTGGGAAATCATTGTCAGAGTGGCATTTGTCTGGAAAGGGGGAGGTATTTGAATTTATATGAAGTGGACGTTGAATCGTTTGAACATGGATTGTCTGCTTCTTTTCTACCTCTTGGGAAATGCCACATCTGTTTATGCAAATTTCACCACCACACTTCTATGGGTGTGTTGATTTGGGAACTAGATCATGAAGATAAAATCAAAGCAGAATTTCCAGAGTTGATTCTAAGCAAGAACTGTCTAACAGATAATGGGTCCTGTGGGGCTCATATACAAGCTAATGTCTCTGTTCTTATTGAAAACAATAATTTCTCAAGAAATTTAGAATTTGGGCTCAACATTGGAGACTCCGAGCAAGGATATGGACACATTTGTGGAAATATCATCACAAAGAATAGGCGCTTGGGTTTGTCCATAGATCCTAATGCAGATATTGAACTTGTTGGAAACACAATCGATGGCAACCCTATCAAGTTTTATCCAAAGTTTAATTCCAAATTATCTGTAAATGACATTATAGGAATGATGGGACCATTCATAAAATTGACTGACATTAGTAGTATAATGAGAGAAATAGCAGGGTATATCAAACATTTCTTTGATCCATCTTACCATGAATATCTTGAAGATTCTTTCACTTTTAAAGGATTAGATGCAAACAAGGGCCCAGAACATGTTCTCACGTTTTTTTTGAAGAAAATTGGCGTTGAGTTGGCAGCACTATCACAGGAAGAACAAATATGGCTGAGGAGTGTTTCTAATGCCTACTGTAGGTACCAACAAGCAAATAGAGATGGAGTAAAATTACCTCTGAATCTTTCGGAGGAGGATTTTACTAGATTAATTCCTAATGAGTCTCGATGTAGAACTGATATAGTTGACCATAAATTGATAAATGTGCTGTGGTTCAATAACGCAATTGAACAATGTATACCATTAAATGCCCAGAAAATAGAGAGCCTTCTGTATAAACTATTTCCAATAGTTGCAGCAGATCTGGGTGACGGTGTGTTCCATTCTGCTCTTGAAAAGGCCCCATTGAAAGGGAGTAAAGAATTGGCTCAGCTTTGTCCAAACTGCTTGAATATTTTAGGAGAGTCACATTTTGTCCGCTGTGAAAGCTGTAGAGTCATCAAATATTGCTCTGCTTCATGTCAAAGGGATAATTGTAAGAAACACAAAAAGCATTGCATGAAAATTCAGGAAAAGTACATTGTAGCAGTAGACACTGTACAAGGTCAAAATCTAAAAGTACTGCAATCAAATCAGGCTGTACCAGTAGGATGTTCCCTTTCAAGACATGTTTTTGGCAGATTTATTATAAAACCACTTCAAGAACCAAACCTAGAAATTGAAATTGAATCAGAAAGGGTGTGTAACATTATTGAAGCATTGAGTGATTCTTTCATGGACAGGATTTTAATGGGTGTTATTTTGCCTGCGAGGTTAACTGAAGATGGAAACAAACTTCTAATCTATCTTACAGATATATTCTGCACCAACCTTATTTCACTAGTAATGCAATGAACAAGATGCATAACATTATGCCTAAAAATGCTTTATATGGATATTTGAATGTTGTGGAACTGTTTTTAAATTCTACTTAAAGATAGAATGTATAACTGGTAACTAACTACACGTACTAACTAAATACAAACATGTATTATGCAGCTCAAAATATGAACCTTGTCTCTAGATGGATAATTGTATGGCTTCGCTGTTGAGTTCATACATCTAGTTATCAGATTTACCAACCATGCACCAACATAGTTTTTTACATTATGGCATGAATTTATACCCAGATCGTCCTGCCCCCTGTTGGGGCTGGCAATAAGCCACTAAACTAATTTGTCAAGATTATGGAATACAGAAAAAAGCAGATAAAGTGATGACATTTTTAATCATGAACTTTGAGAAAATTATACAAAAGAAACATTACTATATCATTCAAGGGATTTTTTTGGAAGCTACAAAATGTATAGTCATTTGTACCTTTTTTATTACAATAATTATATTTGTTGGTCTTTACTTTGATATCGGACAGTCAATAGATACTGGTATTCTAGAGAAATCGCTGTAAAATGTCTAAAAATAATTCATCATTTTTTGAATAAATATTAGTCAATTTCAAAGTATTTGAGCATTAGTTGTTTATGCTAACACCACCCAGGTCCCATCCCATAATGCTGGATTTGTCAAAGGGCAGGGATCAACATAAAGATATTTTTGCACTATCCACAAAGTGGATCAATCGAAAACTTATCTACAGGTAAGCATTTACTGCCCACTGTCCCTTATTTTGAATCCACTGTCTGTGCCTATCTCCACTATGAAAAAAATCCAGTCCCTTATAAGTTATAGACACCCCCCCCCCCAATAGTCAGAATCTGAGGGTCAGCCATAATCATCCGGGTGTCCCAGACCTTTAGTTATGCCCTTTGCTGACCTGTGAAGGGCCTTATAGATATTTTGGTGGTACTTGAGATTTACTCCACTTGTGCTCTTTAAACTAATGAATGATCACATTTAATATTCAGAGAGTGTACAAGATAATAGAATAAAATTCAAAAATCCAAAGATATATTTTTCATTTGTTGTTAAATTGTTTTGTTTTCATATTCTAAATCAACTGAGTTTTGAAATTGTAAGTAACAATGACATGGAATCAATTTGGAATGGCCTTAACTTAAAGGTGGCCTTTTTTCATGGGTTATTGCTGGTCTGTTGCCATGTTAACCATCAAAACATCCTGCCATGCACCTTACAGAGAAAAGACCACCAGACTGCCATAAGGTTTGTTGTCAAGAAAAATAGACCAAAACATTTACCATGTTGCTAGGAGAGAGATAATCAAACTGATAATAAATACATGTTAAAATGTTTATTACTTTTGTTAAACATACAATTACACTACCGCAGCTATTTGAATTTAATACTGAATAATGAATGTGTATTTTGATGAGCAATTCCTTTTCACTTCAATTGTAGTTTGACACTACAAGCAATTGGTGTTCATAAATATTTTCTGACTATCCTTTATATTTTTAAGTTGTGGATCGGTAGGTTTTATCTAAAAGAGAAATTAATATTTTGTAATAAGGTTTTATTATCCCCTTATATTAGTAATATACTAGATGATCACTAATAAGAACAACTGATGGTAGATGTTTTGAGATATTGCTACTGCCTGTAACTCATTTTCAGAGGGGTCCCATTTGGAGTGATTAATGAGGGGTGAGGCCCACCTCACTAGTGTGGTTGAGAATATACTAAAAAAGAGATTTGGGGATCACTTATTTATCAGAAAAAAAATGCTCAAATGGAAGCATGTTGAGTTAAATTTTTAAATATTTAAAAATTTCAACAGTATTACTACTCTATTCAAAGTACATGTACACATATACTAATAATATACTTGTGTATTGCAGGAACTTAAATTTGATTTGCACATAAATGTCTCTTTAATACCAGACTTCAAGTAACAGAGGAACTGGGTTTAAAAAAAACAGAGTATTCTTTGAGCAATGTTTTAATTCTTTAGTTATGGCTGACAGTCGACCTTTGAAGTATTTGTTTTCACACAGGAGTAGTTTTATAATGTCATAAAAATGAAGCCAAGCTTTCGTAAAGCAAACAAAATGAAATTTGTTTATGCATAATTATGTAGACATCAGTCAGAAAAGCCAAATATTAAAATTTATCATATCAAGTCTGTCTGGCTTAGTTATTTGAGGACAGGTTTATAAGAATTGTCTTCCTAGATCCTTCACAAACCTATATCTCCAGTTATTGGAATGTTGAATAAAGCCAATATGTCAACATCCTTGTTTGATATTAAAAAATATTAATTTATCTAAAAACATGTATTTCTGTCATCAAAATCAAAGGAAGGAGCCCTTTTAAGCAAATGCTGTTGCTCTATGGGGCCCTTCCTTCATAGTACAGAAGGTAGATATTTGAGACTAACACTAAAGCTAATGTAGCTACTTTTTTTTTGAACTGACAAGGGTTCTGGTAAGTGCTAACCAATACCTGTAGATATGTTTCAATAAACCAGTGTTTCATTTAATTTATACATTTTAGGTGTACATTTATAAGTGATCTATAGCATTATACCAAAGACATTTGTTTCAAATCCATGTGAGGTGTGAATTAAGGTATCAAAAGAATTTTGTTCCAGTAAATATTGAATATTTGGTATTTTCCTTTCCCAGTGAAAATGATATACCATGGTGATCTGTGTCATGGATTCAATTCCTTTTTCACATGAAATAATTCAAATAGCTAAGGTTGCAAAATAATGTCCTTCACTATATTGCGAAAAAAATTGAAAAATTAACCTAGAATAGCTAGTTTTACTTTAAATTAATAATAAATTGTATATTTGATCTGAATTTAATGAGAAGGGGAAGTTAATTACAATATAAATGGGTTTATCTCGACATACAGTCGCGGAAAGAATTAATGCATACACCTATAAAACAGTGCAATTATATGATAAGCCAGTTTTTTTCTGCATATTTCTATTCCAAACTT
>JAVSBT010368406.1:0-11147 GCA_033118115.1 Pharyngocirrus eroticus
ATGTATGGAGGGTCCCATGGAAGACCAGCTATGCTGAATGGGCGCCCTCCTTAAAGAACAGAAATAAATAAATATTTTTTAAATGAAAATGCAAATGTCAAACTTAATTGCAGTGCAAGGAACAAACATTTACATCGCTGAATTGTGCTATAAATTACTGTTGAATGATACTAATACTGTTGGACTCGCACTTTAAGGCAACCAAGAAGCAAGCTAGAGTTCTTCCATTTTTTCTTTGCACTGACCCTCATGGATTATTGTTATGTATATTTGTCAAAATCGTTATATTTATTTGTAATTGATGAACTTATTTCTATTGTCATTTTGAAAAATAATAATGTCTTCTATTTTACAGGCAAAATTCCTTCCGACAATGCCCCAGGATGACATTGCAGAAATACGTCAAGCCCTACTGGAAGGAAGGGAAATGGGTTATGGTGATGAGAATCCTTTTATGTATGGTAGGTCATTATATTATACACCTTTTTCATCACTCTGCCCAGTTGCATTTGAAAAAAACAATAAGTAATAGTGTGATATTCTAAAATCAAGTATTGAATATTGTATCAAATTCTTTTGTAGAATGTCCAAATGGCCACCCCTATGTCATTGGAAACGTAAGTACTATTACATTTTATGATATACATAGCCTCTTTAATACTAATTTCAACAATATTTTTGTGTACCTTTGATTTTTTTCTGAATTGTTTTTTTTGAAAATTAGTGTGGTAGACCAGTTGTGACAGGGAATTGTAAAGTATGTGGTGAAACTATTGGAGGGGCTAGCTACAACCTTGCTCAAGGAAATGTTCCAGCACATCAGTATGTATTCATTTAGGTTTTGTACAGTATTCTCAAATAATGTTCTAACATAGACGATCTTTATTGTCCTTTTAAGAATTTAAAATGATCAGAAAATAACAATGAAAAGTATATCATCAGTTGCTTTTTTAGTTTAGGATGGTAAGGTTGGTATATTTCAATTTTTTATCAAAAAAGCGGGAAAAGAATACAATCACTAGCATAGTAAAATTAATTTCAATTCACATAAATTGGAGCTTAAATTTTATTTTTGTTGATGTTTACCAGAAGGACAATTTTCATGTTTTTTTATTCAACCCTATTTAGAGATGACAAGACTCAACCAGGACACATCCTTGGTGATCCTGCAAACAGAAATAAGGACCCAACTCCAGAGAGATTGATGTCACCTGCAGCAACTTGTGTTTTGAGAATGTTGACTCATCTAGCAATGCTTGTTGCCTTCAAAGAAAAACAGAAGGTAAAAGATTTGAATTCAGTCTACATCTTAACACTTTTACTTCATACTTGGAATTACTTTTGTCTTTCTTGTAAAAATAAATAAAAATCAAACAAACAGGAGGGCTTAGATGACAACCATAATAACTTTGACAAAGTATATGTTTTGTTTCAAAATATTCGCAGGACGTTGCTGCTTTGTTTACACCTCAAGTTAATACAGAAAAGCTACCTGATTATATCTGGGATCATATTCTGGTTGATCTTGAAGTTCTTGGGAAAGCTTTGGGTAGAAGCATTGATGACAGTGCAGTTGTAATGCATATGGTATTGCACAGCATTTTGACTTCAAATCCAGGTAATTGTGAGCACTAATGAGTAATGTTAACATATGTTATGAATATCTTTCACAATAGTGCAGAATTTTTCTAACCTTTTAATGTTTATCATTTTCCAACTAGAAATAAGTGAAGGTTATTATTCACTCACTACTATCATCGCACATTTTGACCAAATGCTTTTTTAGCAGATTAATATGTAATGGTCGTATAAGATTTGCCAATAAATCAATGTCGGTCACATTTATGAGAAATCACAGCTTTATGAACCATATTTTGTCTTTCATACTTTCCAGTAAATCTGGATGGGACTGGCATTGGCTTAGAAGACAAATCTAAAAGACAAGAGTTTGAGAGGACTTTCTGCATGACTTATCTTGTCCCAATACTGTCTGTAAGTGATGAAAAAACAAAGTGAACTTTTATAGTGAAATTGAAATGAAATAATAGATGAATGAGATCTGTCACCAAAGTGAAATATTGCGTATTTTGTTTTTGTAGAATTTGGAACCTAGACTACTTGATGCAAACTACCAAATTATCAATGATGAAAGAATGGGTAAGAGCAAATATTCCTTGTTTCTTTTTGAAAAGAAGGGAACCACTCTTTTTGACAATTCTTTCTTTCCTATCCCAAAAAGAAGTTCAGTAGAGAGATTTTGTTTTTCTTTAATATTGACTTTTTTTTATCACAATAAAACGTTTGAGATGGATTCTTATGTAACTTGTGCAAAGAGAATACAGTACACAATCAGTCCTATTACTGTCAAGCTTTTACTTACCAAATAATTTATGAAAAATTTTACCATCATAATCATGGTTAATGTGTGTCACAAAAGGCTGAAAAATTCAAGCAGAGGTTTCCTAAGAGATATTTGCAATCATCACCAACTGGCCAAGTTTCTATGGTACACATGTTAAATTATTTTTGTTTTGTATTCCAGGAGAAAATCTTTTAATGAAACAATTATATGAAGTTGATACAAACGAAACGATGACCAATCCTGGGCATATTGATGAACTACCTTCAATGTGGAGATTTAGAGCCAGAATTACAGTGGATCATCTAACTCATGAACTTAATGAAAAAACAGCCAATAGAGGAAATGGGGATGAGCCAGAGTCTCATAAAGTCCTACAAGAATTTCTTAAACAAGTGTGTATCGTTCCTTTTATGTTGCCTATGAATAAATGATTTACAAATACCAAGTTAACGGATAATGATGAAGAAGTACAAGATGATTATCAGCATCATCAGGTCCTCAACAACAATGTTATATCTGTATATCTTATATATAAACCCGTGGATCTCATTTAATCATCTCCTCTGTTAAGAAAATGATATACAGATAAGTATAAATGCTATTTGATTTCTATTTTCCTATTTGGTATTTTAGGAGCATTATCTACAATGTTTGAGATATCTACCATCTATCATTAAATTGATAAAGAAATTGTCAGAAAGATTCAACCGCAGGTTGGACATTGCAGAGGCAACAAACATCAAATTAAAGGACATATACAGAGACCACTTGAAAGAAGGTAATATTTAACTCACACTTATTTCAGTATTTATTGATGTTACTTTGATATCCACAACTTATATGCGTTCATGGTTTTCATATATTTTTCAGAACACACAAGAGAAGATTACAAGCAAATGATAGACAAATTTGCATTTGTGTGGAATTGCATAAGAGATCAGCTTAAAGCTTATGGTAAGAATTCTTTTGTGAATTTCATTGCAAAGAGTGACAATTTATAATATGCCAAAGAAAAATAGTCAGCTGAAGTATTGAAAATATATAACTGTTAAATGTTTAAAGAGTAGTAACATTATTTTTAAACAGCCTTTGGTGGATTGACAGTGCCTCAAGAATACTGTGACATGACTGTAAATGACAATACCAGCCTTGCAATGCTTTTACCAAGTCACAGAGGACTTGGACTTTGTGCCATGGCACTTGTTTCCTTCCTCATTGGTTTGCAGAATGATTTCCTAGAAATGTATGCAAAGACAAGAAAACGCAGGTAAGCCAGATATGTCAATGTATATTCAAGCTAGTGGTCCAATCTATTTTTTTATCTTTAGGAAATACATTCTATGGTGTTCCATGGAGTCTAAGCTTAAAACAGGAAATCAATCAATTACTTGATATTATTGTTGTCTCATTATTTGACTATTCTTTTTGCAGACTACCAAATGCTGTTGATGTGACAGAATGCACCCCCTCAATGCTTATCTACTTCCATCCAGAAAAAGATATTCTACCAATGGTTCTTGCAAACTGTAATTATTCCCTTGAGGTTGGGAAAGGAACCAAAGTGGACTACAACTTTGAAGGCTTGGAAAGACAAATTGAAGAAAGATTTATTAAAGAGAAACCAAGACTAGGTTGGGAGGTGTGTAAATATGACAAGACAAATAATACATACAATTTAAGATTCACATTTCTTGCAATAAGTAGAGTGCAAAATACAAGGGTGTAATGATTTTTCTAAACATCATAAAAACTGTAATAATGCAAAAAGATTGTCAATGTCTTTAGGTTTCTCCTTTACTTTGATTTAGGTCAACCATTTCATGTTTAGAGAAGATTTTACAGATGCTTCGCTATTTGAAAAGCTCAACAAGAAGATTCCACAGGTTTGTAGTCTCTTAATATAGATAGCATGTTTGCAGGACTAAAAAAATCAAATCAAACTAATGGAATGATACAGAAACAAAGTTTGTGTGAAATCAACCAAAACATTTAATATTTAAAAAGTCACTGTAGAAAAAAGAAAACAATCATGTTTACTACAACTTGATAATCACTTCATTGATATTTTTCACAAAAAGGAATCAATGGATCAAGCACAATTTCTAATAAGAGAAGAAATCAGACTCTTGCCTGATGTCTGTGATGCCTTGGCTAGTTTGGATATTGTGATTGGTTTCCTTGTGTCAGTTGGTGGAGAAAAAGACAAGACATTAGTGGATTTTATGCAGAACAGCCTTAGTATGGATATCGCTGTCCTTTATCCTGCGGTATTACATTTTATCAGCTCAATCTTTTCATAAATCCTTTCTTGGTAAAGATACTAGTATTGAAATAATAGTAGATGTCTTATATGTACAATCAAATAATTATTTGTTTTGAACATCTTCAGATTCAAAAGACTTGCAGGCTGAAACATGTCAAATCTGTTTGGTTGTTGCTGAATCATGAGAAGACTAAGTTACTAACTTCCCAGAAGCAGGTAAAATGAACCAATTATTTTTGTAACTTTCAACACTTAAAAGTGTTTTAGAAGGGTAATGTTGTACTGAATGGCTATGCAATTAATAACATTTTTTGTTTGTTTTATTAATCAAGAAATTAAAATATTAATTGATGCAGTAGGATATCTGATCAGTTAATTCATCTCAAGTTTTAATTATTTCCGTTTATTTTCACCTTCTCTCACCATTCTTCTTTTTGATACAGAATGCATTTGATTTTGTGCCTCCTGAATACAAAGAAGACATAAGTGAGGAACAACAGAAAAAATTGCATATTCTTTTCCCTCACATAAACTTGGATGTTTTACTCTCTCAGCTCTTTGAATGTATTCTGTTTCAAATCGCAGTGAAACAAGATAGGAACAGAGATGATTTTGTGGACAATATTGATCTTCCGTAAGTATTTTTCTACAAAGTGCGCATTGAGTTATCTCGCTAGGCAGTAAGTTTTTTTATTAGTCTGTGTGGGTAATTTAGAACTAACATTGACACATCTTAAGTATTCGTAATTAAATTTGGTGTGTTGAATCAAACAGGGAGTTGAATAAATTGATCAGCAAGTCTAATGTTATGCTACATTTGCAGTACATTAAAAAATATCTTATTTATATTCAGTAGTAACATATTATGTTGACTCTGTTTTAGGCTTGGCATGTTCTTAAGTGCATTTATTGAAAACAAAGATGATCCCCCAATTGGTGCCCTGACAGAAGAAAGGTTTCCTGAAGACGTTTTAAACAAACATTGCATATGCATGTGGAAAGAGATTTTCAAGTTTTATAGAAGGCAGAATAATTATTGAATGGCCTCTGCATGTTGAACAGTTGAAAATTTAGGAGATGCCTTATCATTACTATCTTCGTTTACATGAGCCTTAGATTTGCCATATTTGGACTGCTGTGGTGCCATATTTTCTAAAAATGAAATGAGAACTTTATTAATATTGACTGATACTTTTACTCTATCAGAATAGAATATCTAAAGATAAAGATTATATGCTGTATTTTGTGAAAATCTTTGGGTTTTATTTGGTCTATAATTGACTTCAAAAAATCAAATCAATAAACTGAATTTGATTGAAATCAATGTCATCTTCGCAAGCAAAGACGGCGGACTATACTATACTAATTGACTTTAACTAAGTTTACACTTTTAAGATATATATATATATATATATATACACATTACCAGCTATCAAATATTTATGAGAGAAGTTTATTTTTAATTAAAGAAGATTGATAATATATTTCCTTCTTTACTACCTGATCTTATGTATATTTGTTCCTGTTGTATGAAAATATTTTTATATGTGAACACATTTTGATGAGCTATAGTGATAAACACTATTACTATTATATATTGATTGTATTGTAGTACAATTTTGGAGGACATGTATTATGCACACACCAAATTGTCTGTTTTGTTCTCCAATTTTGTATGATGTGTTGAAATTCTTAAAGAACACATTCTTTACTGGTGCAGTGGCCTTTTTGAACTCTAATTCCAGATGCACTGTGTAATCAGGGATAAATTTACTTGAGGGACCAAGCTGTTTTGTCCCCTTTATAGAGTATATGTGATCCCCTAGAAACTTTTGAGATTTTCAACATTCCTTTAAAAAAAGTAAATTGACCCCTGTGTAGTATTGGAAAATGAAGATTTGTTTCATCAAATTGCTTATGTTTTATAGGGCTTGGAAAAAATTTGATATATCATGTAAATTTTGTGGCATGCATTATTTTGTTAAATGAAAGATATTCCCTCTTTTTGATTTCTAGATGCAAGGGATATGCATCTGTGCAGAATTAATTAGATGATTTGACTGTATTAAAGTTATCAAAATTAGCTTTGGGTTTAGGATAATGATTATGATCTAATTATAGAAATAAAGAATGTAAAAGCTTGATATTTTGTTTTACTTTT
The DNA here is from genome assembly GCA_033118115.1 of Pharyngocirrus eroticus. Classification (NCBI taxonomy): domain Eukaryota; kingdom Metazoa; phylum Annelida; class Polychaeta; family Saccocirridae; genus Pharyngocirrus; species Pharyngocirrus eroticus. Next base: position 6,787 of record JAVSBT010368406.1, read on the forward strand.
TGATATGTTTTCAAGTCCGCAATCTTGATGAAAAATCCCCTGCTCATGATTTCATAGCAGGTATATTGCCTGATAGTAATTACTACAATTATGTTTAATAACAAGATAATTCCCAATCAGAATTGAAATAACAATGATAGAATAAAAGCAGACATTCTAAACAAAATATTTTAATGAGTGTTCAACAATTCCAATGGTTCCACTAAAAAATAAGAAATTCTTATTCTCACTTTTTTAAGATAAATCTTCTAACAATAAAACTCACTTATCACAGAATTTCTTTCATGTTTGAACATTTCTTTTAACCAGAATCCTCTACTTACTATTTACAACATCACAGTCTCTAAAATGACATATATTTAACCTTTCTCATACAAAATGTCCAAATAATTACATTTTGAATGTTTTACTTCTAGGAAGGTAAAACACTAGGTTTACTTTCTTCCATTCAATATCAGTGTTGGCTTTGCAGGAATACTTAAATATGTTACCATGGACTTAGAAAGGTATTTTTGAAAGCCCACCCATGTATTCGCATGAGCTCTATATTACATTTGTATAACTTTAGTGTTACTGTTAAGACGAAAACTATAAAGTATCCTGTCCTCTTTCTCCACATACTGGTGAAAGTTCAGGATCAACACCAACATGTTGTTTTTCAGTTCATTCCTAATCATAATGTAGCAAATGGTCCAAATTCATGTGTTTTTTCTCTTCTAATTCCTTTTATTGTAAATGCTGGTTTGTGAGATTTGACTCTGTGCATATTTGGAGTGTAAGCTCCTGGTCCTGGAGTGAATTCTGTAAGAAAAAAGGGACACACATAGAAGAAACAGCCTTTTTTGACTTGATAACATATATTTTTTGATGAATAAATAATTAAAGCATAGTATTTTTTTCCATAAATTCAATAAAAAACATTACCTTTGAAAGACCATAATACAGTTCCTCCTTGACGACTACCATGGCTATAGGATGGAGAATTTTTCAAAACAAGTAGATCTGCTTTTAATCTGTCGTATTCATTTGGGGAAGGTTCAGACTCGGCTCCTGGTGATAAATAGAAAATGTCTTGTTAATACAGGAGATGTAAATTGATATTCTGAATCCTTTCATGTAATATCAATGTAAACGATTCCTGCTAAAGATTTGTTTCTATAGCATAAGATAATTATGCAAGTCTGAGTCTATCCAGTCAAAACACAAACTTATTGATTTTGTTAATACAGGAGATTGATATTCTGAATCTTTTCATGTAATATCAATGTAAAAGATTCCTGTTAAAGATTTGTTTCTATAGCATAAGATAATTATGCAAGTCTGAGTCTATACAGTCAAAATACAAACTTATTGATTTCAAATAATAACTCTTATGACAAATTATTTTTAAACTTTTGACTGATTAATTTAATTTGCTTTTAATCTTACGGAGCGCAATCGAATACGAATTTATGGTCAACTTAATATATCAGTAGCCTGGGTCTATTGCTACATTCTTTGTTTATTGATTCATATTTTTCAAATAAAGAATGATTACACATAATGATCAGTTTCTTTTGGAATAGAAATTGGAAAATAACACTAAATGTAAAGCAGTCGAAATATTACAAAGGTAAAAAATACTTCTAGTTTGGTTAAAAAGAACTTTTCATTCAAAATACATTTACCATACTAATGAATCTTATCAAGAACACTAAATGTGCTCTAAAGATTGGCAAGAATAGGAACAGAAATCCTTACCTGTTTTGTATAAGTTAGTTTTCCTTCTGACTCCTATAGAGTGTGAGGGGAAGCCCTTTAAATTTGCTTGTTTAGGTCCTAGAGTAGGCTTAGATTCATAATGTGGGGGAGCAGGCCACTGAAAAAAATAAACTCACAGTGTCACATGAAATAAACTCACAGCGTCAAATGACTACACTATATGGTCAAGACTACAATATCACTGTTTAGAATGAGCTTATAGCCGGTGACTCACAGTGTTTTCATGGTAGAAGTCCACTTTCTGTGCCCAGACGTTGCTGGATTGAAACCAAGTTTTCTCCCAGGATGTCCTACCTCCCCCATCTGAAAAAATATGGAAACACACACACAAATTATAGCATTTGAACATACTGTCTTTGTTTCATATTCTCGCATTCATAAGGCTAATCATAGATGTGTGAATTCATTTCAAATATAATGACCAATACTATCTATACAAGGGCCTTATATCAACATGTGCATTATTTTTCTGATGCAACAAAAAATGTCAAATTGAAATTCCAAATTCTGGAAAACAATTTTATTTAAAACTCCAGAAAACATAAGATGGCAGCACCAACAGAACATGTGGATAAAATGTGAGTTGTTTATAAAAATCATAACCTAGATATTTATACATGAATGCAATACTTTTGGTTGGAAGCATAAACAAATCAGAAAACACTTCCTTTATTTACCCTTTTCAACAAATGTTCTCCCTCTCATAGACCATGAAGGGGCTATGGTTTCTTTTAAAGGTCTATTACATATCGTGTATGAACATGGAGTGGGACCTTCCATATCAATTCTCAATGGAGGTCTAGCGTTCATTGCTTCATCCCACGTCACCACTTTCCTTGGTTTCTTGGCATTCACAGTTTCAATATAAGAACTTCTAAGCTTTGCAGGAGTATTGGGTTTGGTTCTTTGGAAGAAAAAAATAAAACTTTAGGGTCATAGGTCATTAGTAGGATCTTCATACATTGAATATATGGATATACTCAAATGTTTCTGAAACTTGTTTCATGAAAGTTTATCTTACAATTTGGATCAAATATAATTCATAAGGGTATAATGCTTCTTTTTATTGACAGAAAAAACAGGGATCAATATTATTGAGGGACCAAGGGACCAGATGTTTTTGCCCCATGATAAAGTATAGGGCTGGACCAATAGAAGCTTTGAGATTTTTAGCCATTTTTAAGTTTGTGGATCCCTCTGAGCAAAAAGTTAATTGACCCTGGGACAAAATATGGGAGGGGATTTTTGCTTGAGACGAAAACCTACTTTACACAAACCCTATGAATCTTAGTGCGCATCTATTGATAAAAAAAAAGACAATTAAAGAATTAAAAATCTAAATCATATAGATTTATGTTCTTGTCAGCAGGCAGTCTGTCATGAAATTGATTTCACACATGTACACTTTCAAAGGATTTATTTTGTCTTTATCAAGTCTTAATAGATTTATACCAAGTATGCCTGGGACTTTCTTCTTTTATGGAAAGATACTTGCACTATGGCAACTATATCGGAGTCCTTTCTATTTTTGATTCAACATACATGTAGTGAACAAAAGTCGAATGTTAAAGATATTGTACTATTGTGGTCCTCTGTGGGCCCTGTTTTGGGGTTTGTTTGATTGTTGTTGTGTTGCAAATGATTTCTATTTTTTTTTTCATTTTGTTTTAGATAGGATAGGTGATACCCTTACAAACAATCTATAAGCAAATATGACTGTAAGGTTACACTGAATACTTACCTTGCATTCAAAGAGACAGTTGTCAGTCTGAGAGCATTGGGAGGGTTTTTCAGCCTCGCAGACAGTCTCGCACATTGTACGTTCTCCTTGCCTTTGACTTCATTGAGAGTTGGTGAAGGAATTCTTCCAATTTGTGCCATTCCTGGAGGAATTGTTGGCATTTTAACCTGGCCTTTGCCATTACTACCTGCTGAAGATTTTCCAGATTTTGGTATTTTATTTTTCCCTTGATCTTTAGTTTCTAATTCTGGCGTTTTAATTTTCTCTTCTGCAGAAATTCCTTTTCCAGAATCTGTCTCACTTTTTTGATCTGTTTCAGTGTCTTTATTTGCCTCATTTTCAGCATCGAATTCTCCTATGGAATCAATGGGAGAATTCTGCTGCGATTCACTCGCCATTTCGGTAAAGGTTTGAAGTCTAGACTTCTGCTCAAATGTTTACAGTCTAGGAGATAAGAAAAACAGAGCAAAATATTAATCATATTACATATGATATCATAATCTCTATTATTAGTTAACACAATTGTTTGAATGGTGTAACTAATGAAGAATAATCCATACTAAGACCAAGATCAGTTTGTAAATCATTTCAATACAGTAATATATAGGCCAACATATACATGTAGCTGAAATCAACAGCTTTTTCGCACAAGTGAGTGAAGTGGCCTCTTTATTTTATCTTTCATTTTTGATAAGAAAAAACTATGTTGTTATCATGATAAAAAAAACCATGTACATATAAATAAGTGGAAAGAGAATTCCTTTATAGCAACAAGTATTAGATTTATCAATATTCTATTTTCATACTTAATGTGTCACTTTTTCACATTACATTCTTCCAAATTTTGGTTATATTTATA
>JAVSBT010368517.1:0-11146 GCA_033118115.1 Pharyngocirrus eroticus
TTATGTCAAATTTAGGTAACAAATCAAAGCAAAACTCTGTAGACCCACCGACCCAAATATTTATGTTAAAAAAGTGATGGACCAACAGATCAATTTGGAATAGCTTGAGGATGTTTTTTCTTCAAAAAAACAACTATTTGATAGTGGCAGTGACATTGACAATTAGCTGTTCTTAACTGAATTATGTTTTGTGTTAAAAAGTTGCTGCTATTCAGGTTTGACTCACTTTAAAACCACATGAAGAAACTAAATCAATGTTCATTAACCGCATTACAAAGATGAAAGAAATATCACAATGGAGGTATAGTCTATGGAAGTATATAAGGAGAGTGCATTTAAAATTTTCTTTTTACAATCTATTTCAAAATAAACAAGTATGCATTGTTGCACTCTCCATGATTTTTTCATCATCATAACCTAAGAAATATATTATTCAGGTTTAAACTTTTAAGGACCTAGAAAAATCCATTAATGTTTGTAAAGAAAACAATGGATAAAACATGTTATGATGAGTCTGGCATAAAAAGAGGTCAAATCTTTATAATTTTTGAAATGTTCTTAAGGTTGCTTTTCTTCATCCAATAGGTTAGGTTTTTACAAAATATGCCATTTATAAGGGCAGTCCATTGTGTTTTAAAGCATTTAGTGTATTTCTGTATAGAGGATAATGGATATCTTATCATTTCACTCAAAATGTAAGAATTTCTCTGACAGGTATATTATAAAGAAACCAAAGAAATGGGGCATTGTGGGATAACTCATTTTGTTGTCATCCTTTTCATACATATCTATACTCCATCATGTAAAAAAAACCGTACATACAAATTAGTAGATAATTATGTGTTTTTCTGAGAATCAAGGATACATCAAGATAAACTGTTCATCTCTATAATATTTGTTGATAACCAAGCACTGAGTATAGCATTTGCTAATGCATTTTTACCTATGCCAATCCTTATAAAAAAAATATTTTTTTATCATAATGTTATTATGGTGGTTTTGTTTTGGTATCCTGATATAGTATTCCCTTTTTTGTGTTTGATCTTACGGCTGCTGGAGATTTTCATTGAAATTTGACTGCTATAGATCTGTGTTCCTCTTCTGAGACAATACAGATACTGTGTGATGGTTACATGATGCCAAAGTCTAGAGTAAAAATACCCACATGAATGACATGATATTTGCTAGAACAAGTCATCATAAAATCAGAATGTGTATAGCTTGTCTTTTTTTTGAGAGAGAGATTGTTTTCTTTCATTCTACAACCAAACAATTATAAACAATCATACCTTTCGTCTGTTTGATTGAATATTAAAAGAAAAATTCTCAAAAAAATATACATGTATTATTTCCAACCTGATGAAACTTTTCCAAAAAAGTATAGCTTGCCATTAATGAATATATTGTAAAGGTCTAGAAAATACAAAGATACAGAATGTGATGCTCTACAAATTAAGAGAAAAATACAATATATCATAAAATGATATTTATTTTCAATGAGAAATAAAGGATTCTCAAAACAGTATCATCTATCTAGTACATTTTGTATCAATCAGGCCTTGAAATTTCGCGGGTGCGATCCCACCACACCCGTGTCGCACTCGCCATTTTGAAATTACGGGTGCGATGAATCGCACCATGGGAAAAAAAAAAAAAAGAAGATTTTTTTTATTTTTTATTTTTTTTCCCCTTGTTATTCTGACATTTTTTGATTGATTTTATTTGTTACTGTGTCTATAGGAACTGTTTGCTGCATTGATTCAGAATAAACACCTTATTTTGTCACTTTATTGTGTAAAATAAAATCCTTGGTGCAACTTGTTGCACCAAGGCTTTTTCTAGATTTCAAGGCCTGATCAATACATTCACATCCTACTCATTTTGATTTTTAATGTGATAACAAGCATATGACACAACGCCAACAACAACAACAACCAAAAAATGACAAAAAAACATCAACAATCACATGAAAAATAAAATTTCCTATATTTGTCTTTCTATCAAATGTGGAGATTAATCAAAGTATTCAATCATTGATTAAACTTCTAATGTTGACCCTGTTTTAATGAAAGATTTACCCCTTGCCATGCAGGGTTCATAGAAATAATTTGTTATTTTTGAGCCATATATGTATATCTATTGCCAGCCTCTCTTTCCATTATATTAATGTCACCATTCTTTGTTTTGTTCTATTGCAGAGTTATATGGGTATTTTTGGTCCTTGGTGGATTGGCGCTTTTCTTCAACCAGATGGTTAACAGTGTTATGCAATATAGATCTTGGCCTAGTACAGTCAACACCAAAATAAATTACAACAGAACTATACGATTTCCTGCTATTACAATATGTAACCAAAATGTATTCAGGTAAGTTTTGTTATGATTTCAAGTCAAACATTTTTTCTATCAAAAAGGCGGTTGTTATCAAATGGCTCTAACATAGTAGATAATGTGAACAGGCCTAAAGACATTCCAAAGTGGAGAAAGAAAAAAAATGGCCATGTTATGTTCCATCCCCTCCCAAACAAACCCCAGAAAACAACCCAACCAAACAACAATAAAAAGCCCATTTATTCATGTGTGCTTCCTTGTTCTTAGATATCTTGTCTATCATGATACATGTGTCAATGTAACAATTGTCAAACTTAGAAGATGTTAAGACTTGCTAGGTACTAGGTACAAGTACAACATGATTGCTTTGATCAATGCAATTTGGAGGTTGTTCTACTATGTCTATATTCATGTACGGATGTGACAATCATTTCAATGGAATTATTACTCAGGGGACTTGATTGAGTTTGCATACAAAGCCTTTGTTATGATTTACAAATTAACCTTTGTACTTGATGATGAATGGAAGGCTTCTTTTTTTTTGTGAGTGCATGATAAGTCACAAATATGCAACATGAATGGGCCCATCCATTAAACTTGGATTAAAGCAAGAGTTTTTGCAGGTCAAGAACAACATAAGAGGTATCATTCATAGTGTATCAAGTACTAGCCAATGCCACAGCCAAGAATGGTTTTGCATTGATGCTTAAGTTTCTTTAAGACAAAGATTCGAGGCTCTTGAACTCAAGGTCAAGGTCAACTGCTAGCAGTCAGCTAGCACAGATTGATAAAAGCAAGGGTTGACAATGTCTTATTCAAAATATCTCTGATAGGTTGTTTTTTTTGACACGAATAGGGTGCTGTTAGAATTTCAAATTTTATTTCTTTTGTTCATGAAGAACTCTAATATAAGATTATAATATAATACAGGCTCAGGGAATAATTTACCTTGATTCGCATAGCAGTTTGCTACACAAAATTGCCAAACTGCTATACAAATTTCACCAAATTTAACATTGTAGAGATACAAACTGCTATACAAAATCCTAAAAGTGCTAATCAATTTTGAGTCACTTAATTATTCCCTGAGGCTTAAGACAAAATGCTGATCTATGGAGTGTTTTTATTAGTGTTTGTTACCTGCCATGATGTATTCAAACAATGATAAAAAACATTTCATAGGCTGGTAAATTTAAAGATAGATTCAGATTTAAACCATTATAAGAATAAAAGTATAAAATATGGTTTCTGCAGTGTTGAACTGTAATGCCATCTAGTGTATAATTAAGTGTCTTATAGCAATAACTGTCATGAATGTTGAACTCTTTGTACAAGTAGGTTGTATAATAATATAGGTTAGTGCTGCATCCTCTGTTGAGGTGTTATTTCCCAGGAGGCCAGTCAATGTGTATCAATGTTTAATAGAGGGTAAAACAGAACCCATTTGTTTGGATTAATCTTAAATTGAGTGGGAGAAAAAGAACATTTTTTTCGAGAAGCTGCATGTGTACTTTTCAACCTTATTTTGAAAAAAAAAGTATTATGATTTTTGATCTACTTATACTTCCAATATCAAAGTCTTTCTCCTCTCTATATAAAGGATATACCAATAAAACGAATTTTGAAAAGATGGAGTAGTTAATTCCTTTACCAATAATTATGAAGCCTTGTACGGGAGACCTCTAATTCTGTTCTAATGCTTGGTCCTCTCTGCCTCTCCCTTAGCCTACCCCCACACTCTTTACATTTCATTCTCTATATTCCCTCTCTTGTTTCCTTTTTGGACAAAAATGCTGATTAAGCATATTATTAAATGAAATCAAAATACACAGTATCTTCTTTTAATCAAACTCAAAGTTCACTAATGGAGGCTTAATTCAAAGAAACCTGTTCAACAAGCAAGGAAACTATATAGAATGAAATAAGAAAAGATCCAAGTAAAAATGTGTTCTTTTTGAACAACAACATTCTTGATTCTTTGAGAATTGTATTTCTCTTGGATTCAGTTATTTTTTAACTTGTCTCCAATCTAAATTCAAAATCAATGTCCTTGAGCAAAATTTAAAAATCTACACAAGTTAATTATTATGTGAGATAAAGAATAGAAAGGGTTGATAACATAAGTGGAAGTTGATTATACCACTTACATAATAGTTTTGACATGTTGATGCCGAGAAAATAGATTTAGACTACTGCTGTAAATTTGAAGCCCTAATAGGCTAACTGTTGCTCTATCCTTTTGGTATAGGAATAGAATAAAGTCATGGAACTGTTTGCACTTAGCATTATGAGATTCATAATGAGAGAATACAAGTCATGCAATTATAAATGGAAAAAAATAGCTTGTCAAAAAATTGCGATATTTTAATAGATTTACTTTAAGTGTGGGTTTGGAAATAATCAATTTTTAGAAATTATTTCTTTGTTTTCATTCATTCATTCATTCATTGGTGTCGTCTCCTAGAAGGAGCTAGGTTGAGTCCAATGGAACGCCACTTTGATCTTTCTCTGGCTTTGTTGGTCCTATTTGTTTTCATAAAAGCTTAAAACATGGCTTCAGAGAAGAATATATGGAAAACATGGCTATTTGAGGAAGTGGAATTAAATGTTTGAAATAGAGGTCAAAGTATAGTATTCTGGAATCTCTTAGAGATAATATGGTTAACTTAAGATAAAAAAAAATATTTTAAAATTCAAATTTCTACGATCTGGAAAACCCCAACCCTATAGTCTAAATAAATGCATGGCAATAATTCAAAGAACTCCAGCATTCTCCAGGCATTAATTGTACCATTAATGCCTGGAGTCCAGGCGTCCAGCATTGTCAGTGGTGCTCCATGCATCTGCTATGCATTTATTTAGACTAGGGAAGATACCAACAAAAGGGTCAGTGCCCAATGCTTACAAATCATTGGCTCCTTACAACCAATAAAACATTTCTTTGAGACTATTATTAATTAGTAACATTGACCCAAAGGATAAAGGGACAGAATGCTATCTCACTTCAAAAAATAGATTAAAAAAAAGAATCCATCACTTTTCATAATATACAAACTAAATTGTTTAGGAGAATGGCATCATTATCAAGTTTTATCATGACAACTCCAGCGATTTGAAAATAAACCCATGGGTACAATTCAAAGTCAACCATATTCACTATGTCACGTTTTCCAGGTCCTATTTATTTTATCTTTTGTTGCTCTACAATGTGATATAATCAGTGGCAGTTATTCTCTCTGTCTGGTTCAATTGCTACTGGAGAGAGATATTCAAGACTGGGGAAGATGGTTAAAAAAAATGTTAAAAATCTAGTACTATTATTTTGTAAAGAAGGTTTTTATAGCATGCTTGAAGTAACATATATTGATCATTAATACCGTAATAATTGCAGTTTGTATGGTTTATTTTAGTTTTATTCCCTCATTTTCAAGTGTTTATCATAAAACTTGAACTCATCTTATTTTCGGAAACTGTGAATCCTCATCATAGAATTGACACCTCACTTTCATGGACAAGTTTTACAACTGGTTTATTACATGGATTCCTTAAGAGGAATTGAGTCTAGCATGTAGAGAGATATTCAACTGAATTAACAGTATCAATCTTTGACACATTTCGAGTGATGGATATACCCAATAACTGTTAAAATGCCATTGTAAATAGTCTTGGATTCTCTTCTGGGGAATCCCCTTTCATTACAGTTTTAAACCCGGGGTAATGATGACGGCTTACCTTACTTGGTCTTTGTACAGGATTTGACTGTTGTAAGAAATTGTATGGCAGACACTAGATACATGTACAAAAAGGTCACTGACTTTAATGTGCTATCCTCGGTGAATATCATTCACCAAAGAAAATCAAATAGGGAACTTTCAATCCTGATCTTTTCTGCCTGTAGATAACTTATGCTACAGTCACAATTGCTGGTACGAACGATTTATTTGTACGAATTTATAATTCTTACAAATTCTGGAATTCGTAGAGGGGGCATAGTTTTTTACGTTCAACTTACGTTCTTCTTACGGCTGCTGTATGAAACAGAGTTTCTTATGGCGTTTGTAGACAATCTTTGACAAGACCATCGACCTGCAACGAACTTAAGAAAGGTCCAAGAACACCGTAAGAAATGGTCCAAGAGCAATTGTGAGCGTAGCATTAAACAAGTAAACCTTTATTCATTTTGCTGTATATATAGTTTCTTACTAAAATACCTGCTGACAAACTAATCTTTGACTGTTATAGTGGTTTACATAATGCAGTTTTGACAGGTGCCACACATGTTGGAGATTCCTATTTCATTGCATCTCATGTCACATACTGGACAATTGTATGAAAAAAGATTTTTTTTCATTTCCCCAATAAGCTAGGTGGTCCCTTTGACAAAAATGCTCTTTGATTTTTCACCCTATGGTTTGACCTTGAGGAAGAGCACTTATTGTGCTAGTCTTTTTTAATACCAAGTAAGGCAGAATATGGCCGGTTATTGTCAGGTCAGTGGATAAAGTATGGTATGCCGACTTCTAGATCTGTGTTCAGTATCTATCAAGGCATAAATCTTGTTTATAAAACAGCCATGTTTAATTCACAGAAATTATAAGTGTTAAAGTGTTTAGACAGTGTCCATGGACATTTTATAGATCCAGATGACTAGAAAAAGTGTGTATTTATACAAATAAAAATATCTCATAATTCTGTTTATGTAATTTTAGACAAGTCTTCAGTTGCTGTTCCTTATATTTTCATTGATATCCTAGGATCATATATCAAAGCATATTTTTGCTAGGAACACCTGAGCTTGTGTTTGTTAAGGTTTTCTATTCATACACAAAGGCAGGTTCTCATCTCTACATTATGTACATTACAACAAACATAAAGAAAAAAAAGGTCATTCATCCTTTTTGTTCCAGATTCTTTCAATCTGTAGAAAACTCAAACATATAAGTAACCTGTGTAACCTGTTTCTTATCTAATTTCACGCTCATAAAATCAGTGTAGTATAATACATGTAGATGATTAGGAGTTTCTGATCATGTATTTTGGTCGCCATACCCTTCTATCCATTCATTCACATGCAGAAAGTTTTTCCTTGTTGCATAATTATGAATGATTTACCTTATTTCCTAGCCAAACATAGTAAGTTTGATGAAATAAATAACTTAAACTTTTTCGATGCACTGTATTTGAAAGATTTTATTCAAAGCTTTCGATCTATACCCAAGATCTTGTTCACTGAATGTAGGCTACAATTGATTGCAGCATTAGCAAGTTTGGATTAGTTTTATGTTTACTTATACATCCCTGTTAATAGAGGTCATTAGACTCTTGAGTGCTAATGGGTCTTAAGATTTTCTATTTTTATTTTTTCTTAGTGTATTAAAATGTTTTTAAAAATTGTATATATTATGAACACAAATAAAACATGTTTGAGTTGTCTGCAGACTGAAAAAATCAGTAGCAATTGTTCTCCTTTCTCTTACATCTAGATAAGGCCATTCCAAATTGATTAGTTGGTTGATGGATTCGACCGACCCATATTTTCGAAATTGATAATCTTTATTTTTTTTCAAAATGTTTTTTTTTGTGTGTCAAAATTTGGCAACCAAATCAAGCAAAATCCCGGTAGGCTTGTGAAAATACATTTTCAGTTAGAAATAAAGAACTATAAAGAGATTTCTTTTAACAAAAACACGACATTTTTTATGTAAAAGACTGAATGATGTCTGATTTATGTTGTTAAAAAACTACAGAACAGATTCAGAAAAACAGTGCATTCTTTACCAAAACAAGGCAGTTTCTTCAAATTGTGATATGAGATTAACCATTACAAATAGGATATTTTATAGCTTTCTCTAGATTTTTCTGTATCATGCTTCTTTATTTCTTGAACTCTGAAATAGGTTGCAGAGAAATCATAAAAATGTGAAAATGACAGCTTTTGACAACTTGAGTAGTTTTAAAGCAACTACAGCTGAAAGAATGGCATCGATTTGTTCATCAAATAACACATTAAATTATATCAAGAGGAATATCATCCATGGAAAATCAGCTGAGGTATAAACAAATAAATTGCTTTCATTGATAATGGTGAATAATTGCATTCTTACTTGATTTAATTGCACGTCTTTAAGGAGAACAACAACCTTTTTAAGAGTGTTTTATAAATAAACGATCTGGAGGATCACTTTTTAGTACTATTCATTCAAGCTCAGCCACAGCTAGGTAAACAATATAGTATTTCTGTAGGTCGAGAGCCATTTGATTCTGACTAATTTTGCCACTAGATGGTGGGTTTTCAGTATTGGGATAGTATAGCGGGTCTGTATTGTCAAAATTCTTATGTTTATCTCTGAGGTCTATGTACAATTTCCCATTATATCTGGTATGTTTACAATATTGTATATTAATTTCATAGATTCTTTCCTTAATTTTGACGAGGTTTAATTTACCACCAAAGACAGCTACAAGATTAATTCTGGCTCAGATGATTTAATAGTGCCACCAAAATATGTCCCATGTTGTATACATGAATTACCTTATTTCCCAGCCAAACATAGTAAGTTTGATTAAATAAATAACTTGTATCCAGAACTCTGGTTCATCTATGAAGGGATTCTAACTTACCCTCTTCCAGTTGTTTTAGATAGCTCAGTTGGTAAGAGCATGGGAACGTATATCCCAAGGTCGTAGGATCGAGTCCCACTCTAAGTCAACAGATTAATTTATTTTTTAAATTCTGTCCACCATTGCAGTATAGGTTTAATACCCTGATGATCTATAATTATGTTACATTTCAAATATTGCCTATCAGGATTTATTTATTGTATACATGTCTAGTATGAAAAAGTATTTTTTGATATCCTACAATATTGTTTCAAGATATTCAAAAAAATCTACCTTCAATCCTCTCCCACAGAAATTTATTTCAACTTTAATAGGGCTTTGCCCTCAGAGGTTTCTGTTGACTCATTAAATCAAGGACCTTTTTTTGACAGGTATGCTGACAAGAACACCACTCCATCGTCTGAATTGAAAACTTTCTTGTAAAGAATTATGATACAACTTTGATCTGGCAGGACTTATCACAGCTGGTCCTTTATTAAAACAAGTGTACTTGAACGTTATAAGTTCTTTACAATTTTCTCTGGAGTTTTTTCTCTCTCTGCATTTTCACTTAAACATACTTCATAGATATCCATGTCTGAAAATATGCGAATTTTTTTAGTGAAATCTTTGAGTTTCTCTCGTTTTAAAGTTTGCAACAGTACATTCACATACTTTATCGAACGCAATTAATGGACAGTCTTATTAAGGAATGGCAGACAATAGCAATATGGCTATTGAAAGTTTAGAATATCTCTTCCATCACATCAGTTTGTTCATTCATTCATTCATTCATTTATTCATTTGTTCATTCATCCATTCACTTACTCACTCATTTACTCACTACCTCACTCAACTCTTTCTTTTATTTGTTTCTTTTATAGTTATTTCATTCTTTTATTCTTTTGCTTCTTTTTCAGTTTTTAAACATTGTCTGTTTGTTCATTTATTCATTCATCAATTCATTCATTTATTCCCTCATTCATTCATAAATTCATTCATTCATCAATTCATACATTCATTCATTCATTCATTCATTCATTCCATTGAAGGGTTGATGATTTTAATGACCCACTAATTAATTCATTCATTCATTCATTCATTCATTCATATCCTTCTATGGCTGTATCTACCCAAATGTCTTCATTTCAAGATCTTATTTACACATTCTTTCAAACAAGTCTGAAAAGCAACTATAACTTTGTCATGCAAGGTGCTAATTGTTTTAAAAAGACTCATTATAAAAGTAAGAAGCCCTCATTCCTTCTCGCTGTTGCTGACAGACAGAAATTTACAGCACTCATATTTTGAGTTCAAGTTGACATTTTGATGTCTGTTACACATGTTACTAAAAGCTCTAGAATTTGATGGAAAGTGTACCTGGTAATGAGGACAAATCATCAAGTTAAGATATCAGTGTCTAGATTCAACGGTGAATGAAAGGTTATTCCTTTATGTCTTGGCTGTTTTTTTAGGACTTAATGGAAATCTAAGATAAATGTTTCTTTTCAGCCGTCTCGGTGCAAGCAATTGGAAACTTTCAACTTTCGCTCCTCATTTTTTTTCTTCATTCTGCAGACAACTTAACCATATGACTAACCTTTGTTTACTTTGACATTGTTTCTAACCCTAATACATGCTGATAAAAGTAAAATGTTCCAATTAATGGAAATGTGAGAGTGCATTTTGGATTGTTTGGTCTGAAAATATGGTGATGCAGAACTTTTCCTTTGATAGGATGTATTCTTAGAATGTTGTGTCCTTAAATCCAGCTTACAAGGTACAACTTGTAACAGACAGATTGTACTGTGTTCTTGACCTTGTGGGTACCCATATTAGCTTGCCCATCTAGGTGGGACTAGATGAAGTAGGAATTTTGTATTGCTTTAAAAAAAATTATTCTGAAAATATGCAAATGAGTTTGGATTGTTCATTTATTTTTTTGAGTGTTCATATTTATCTGAACAATGTCCAAATGCATGAGTTCAGATTGTTCATTTATTTTTTTGAGTGTTCATATTTATCTGAACAATGTCCGTCTTTAGGATTATGGAGACTATTAGGTTAAGAGCTCTTTTAGGTTTACTTTAACCCTTACGGGGCTATCACGGGCGGCGCGCCCGTGGTTACATACCATCTCCACACGCTAGCACAGGCGGAGCGCCCGTGGTCCCTGTTTGTGTTAAAAGGCTTGCTCCTGTCTAATTCTTTTCGAT
>JAVSBT010368739.1:0-11144 GCA_033118115.1 Pharyngocirrus eroticus
GAGTTATGCGATTTTTTAAAAATGAAAATGCAAATGTCAAACTTCATTGCAGTGCGAGGAATAAACATTTACATCGAAGAATTGCCCTTAAAATTACTTTTGAATGATACCAATACTCCTGGACTCGCACTTTAAGTCTCATTCTAGGAAACGCAAGCAGCTTTTTTGACTGATATCTCAAAGAAAAATAACTTTGATGTTACACTTGTAATCCAGCTGCATTATTATTAGACTGTATCCCTGACAGTTATGATTGAAAAAAGATTACATTAGAGCAGTCAGTTAACGTTGCTATGGGTTTAAATAGGGACCCAAACCATATTTTTATTAAAACTGCCTGGAATTGAACCAGGGACCTTCTGCATTGAAAGTCAGCATAACAACACTCTACCTGGTTAGGCAGCTCTTAAACACAAAACACAGAATGTGCACTCAATTGTGACTAATTTCTAACCAGGATTTACCATTTTTGCCACCAATTTTTCACCTTTTCACAACCACTTGTTTCCCTATCCAGCGAAAAAGATAATAACTATAATAAATAATAATAATAATACACTTAAGTTATAGAGCGCTAAATATACAGTTCGTTTCAAAGTGCTATACAACAACAGCTGCATATTAAACAAAATGTTAAAAGGAACTGATGTCAAATGTGGACCCCAGGTCCCCACGGCACATGAAAGAACACATATTGCAATGGATGAAAATGTTGTTTATTTCTGTCTCTTATTTTCTACGAAAAGATAATAACAAAATGAAGGGAACAAAAAGAATTGAAAACCCATAGGACTTCATGTGAGCTTAACAGACTGCCTTGGTAAATATAAAAAAAAAATAAAGCTCAAATTCATAGAAAAAAAGTCTTCGTGTCCCATAGCCATTAAGGCCGTTGATGCATTAACGCTTCGTGCACACATTCTCTTCATTCCGATATATTGTTCTTGCATTATTGACACTGAGTCTGAGGCCAGTCCGCTGGGATTTGTTCTTTACCCACCCATCTCTTGGTCTGTATAGTACCTCAACTTAAAGGCACTGATCCGTGTTGCTGAGGATACACAGATATGCCATGCCTCTGGGCTCAAAAGTCATAACCATACACAGCTGTTGCAAAAGTGATTATACATTTTTCACAAAAGACGCGCATATTGTTCTGTAGTGCTTCGTCCTTTACAGACTCCTGTCTGTGTGTCATCCAGTACCCCCTCTACTATGGATTTTCTGCAGTTACTACACATTGGCGTAAATCGCCTTTTTTGGAATTGACTTTCTTTTCCTTGGAAGACAGGGCAGGTCTCTTGAATTCTTTCAATAACATTAGGATCACTTGCAGCATTGTAATTATAATTTTATAGTTCTTTACAATATCATCTTCATCTCTTTGTCACATTATCTAGATCTGAAAGGATTTTCCCATCTTTGTCTTTCATATTCCGTTTTATGTCAAATGCTTTTTTTTGCATTATGCTTTGAGAGATTATGCTCAATCTTTATACCCTGGTTATTGATCTATGCGTTTTTGGCCTGTCTTGTCAAGGATATTACCTCAACATTAACTGTCTGTCTGCACTTTTCAGTGCCTTTCTCTGTCACTGCATGGTTGCACTTGATTTGACATTCAATATATTCGCCGTTGCCAGAAAATAACCAAAATTTAGTATGAAAATTGTATTGAAAATGACCTTTAATAACTGTAACATGTTCATATATGACATTTTGTATTTTTTTACAGCTACAGGGTCATAAACGATCTCAATGATATGGTCGAGTGCCTTTTTGGTACTTACAGACGCATGCGCAGTATGAATGTCAGATTGGCTTATACAGTAGAAAAAATTGCATTGGGGTGGGGCTGACAAAATAAAAACATGGCGGAAGCAAACGTTGCATTAGAGGAGACTTGTTCAATTGACTATTTCAAGTCGCAGACGGTATGGGAACTAGATTTTTTTTGCTATCGGCATGACATCCCAACAGCTGGGAAGCGTAAGGAAGAGCTAATAGCCCTTGCTTATGCGGCAACCGTCCTACGCCATAAACTGCCGTGTGCAAGGACGGAAGAGGAGGCTCGTCAGATCCAAAGAGGTAGGTGGAGTCTTCCCTATTAAAGCAGCCATAGAGTTAGAGTTTGAGTCAGGCTGGCCAAACCCCTATCCATAAGAGATGGTATAATAGGAGAGGGGGGTGGGGGGTCCGATCCCAGAGCCTAGACAATAAAAACCCAGATCTCAAAGAATCAAAATAGAAATTCCAAATATCGAATCACATTTTTGTTAATCACTAGATTGTTGCATAATTATTACATGTAATGCTCTGTATGATAATACTGTCTTTGGTATGACGTAGCGTTTTCCCCGATGTTAAAGCTACACTGTTTGCAAATTGATGGAAACATTTTTTACCCATCAAAGTCATAAATCGAGACCGTAACAGGTTTTAATGCAGACTGTCCTCCTTTGATAGAGAGGTTTCGGGTCAATTGTGTTATGAATCATGTTAATGTTAACGTTAGTATTTATGCTAATTCATTGCTATATCCATTAGGCTATACCAAATTGATTTGTAGATCATTGGAACCCGACCAAGGGTAAAGTTCGCGTCTCAACTTTTTTTTAAAAACAACTTTAAGGCGGGCAGTCTGCATTTAAACCTGTTATAATCTGTCTGATACCCAAACCTTCCACCCCCCCTCCTTTTTCGAAATTTCCTGGAATTAACAAAACCATGCAGAAGTGTATTAGCAAATAGGTTATTGGTTCCAAGATCCATATGTGAAAATTACCTTATAAAAACACTATCGTTCCATAGTTGAACAATCAATTTTCACACATGCAAAAGTGGATGTCTAACAGCTGAAAACCTTAAAAACCTGTCTTTATAGTTGGTTTTTGCTCTTTGACCACTACAATAAAGATGTCTAGGCTACCATTTTGGGTCCGGTACCTAGAAAGATCAATAATCTTGCCCTTCCTAGAACCAAATAATTTTAATGGTTCATAAATGGCAAGATAGGCAGCTCCAATGTGTCAACAAACTAAAAGTTAAGTGCTTGAAGATGTATAATGATTGTCTGTTTTCTAGAAAAAAACCGTGCTCTATGTGTAGTGCAATGAGGCTGGAATATCTATATTTCATGATTGATCTACATTCTGTAGCGTAAAAATGGGGTAGCCACTTTGGTTTCACAAAAAGAAAAACCATCACACCTTGATGATGATGTAGCTCACAAAATACTAACTTTAACATGAACATGATTCATAAAACAAGCGACCCGAAACCTCTCTATCAACATTGGGGAAAATGCTATGTCATGCCAAAGACAGTATTATCATACGAAGCATTGTATGTAATAATATGCAACAACTTAGTTTATTACCATGAAAGTGAAATTTACAATGACTAGATAGGAATTAGTGGTTCTCTCTATGTCTCCCTATGTCAGCCTTAAAATTACTTAAATCTCCCCCTTTTTATAACTTTAAATTAATGCTAAATAGTTTCTAAACACTCAATATTAAACAATTGCAAGTACTTTTATAAGTTGAACCCTACCTTGGGTTGTTCATGAGGGTCACAGCCTGATACGTGGATGATAAATAGATTTAACTGCAGTTTTTCTAGCCAAAATAGATAATAGAGAGTTTTCTTTTTAAGGGGGCGTGAAGGGTTATTTGCTTTTTGTAATAGCTTTTCTATGTTTTATCCAATTTAGATAAACTAAAAATCTGTGGTCAACTCATTAAAACACTCAAATTTTCAGCTCTTATTTGAAACAACATAAACCATTTTTTATTTATCATAAGAAAACTCTTTTATTCAAAAACTTCATTGTAAAAAAAATAAAAAAATAAATTTCAAATTAAATTTCATCTGATTTCAATGATTTATTGCTTTAACACAGTGTTTTTGTTAAAAAAATAACCATTTATAAAATTTCTGACAGCCAATTAGAGTTGCAATTTTGACCAAAATCTCACATTTTCAAAATGGGGTTGAAAAATATTGCAATTTTTGACAAAAATGACCTCTTTGGGTAGCTAGTTAAAGTTCAATAATTATATCAGCTATCAAAAATCAAAAACACAAAATCAGGAATTATGTGCTTAAGAAAATTTTAATTTCAAAAAATCATCCCTACGTCTCAAAACAAAAATCTCCACCTTTCGATTAGTTGAAAACTACCCATTTTCTAGAAAGCTGTTAAAACGCCATTGGAAGTTTTCAAACCGAGTGTCTGCATTTTTGTAATTATATTCCTGCAAGCCCATGTGCCCCCCCCCCCCCTGGATCCGCCTATGTTAGTGGACCTAAGTACTAGTCATTGTTTCATTTGGTGTTGTACCGTGTACGATTTCTTTGATATTGAAAACATTGCAAGCAAAAAATTGGAATCATACTGAATGAGTGCATGATCTGAGACTACTTTACTGTTGTGTTACTTGTAAGTTAAAAAAATCGTTTGAAGTTCTACCACTGCCAGTCTTTTGGTGTAGTGAGTGACTGTTAAAATTATTAAAAGTCTCCCATTTTTTCTTCAAAATTAAATGTCTTTATGCATGTTTTGTTTATACGTTTCACAGGATATTTCTTGTGTATTTTTGACAATTCTTGTCAGATTAATGATCTTTCAATTAAATGTATTCGTGGACAAAATTGGCAAGACGTGTGAAGAAGACACGCTGTTTAATATGTACTTGACAAACCGCTTTACTTGAATTAAGTCCGCTAATTTGTAATTCTGAAGCCACAACCATAACATAGATCTTATAATTTATTGACATATTTTATATCCCCTTAATAACATAATGGATGAAAATAATTCCACGGATGTTTTGCCTATGTATCAGCTCTGTTCCGGTATGAGACTCGACATGTGATAAAAGTTAAACGACTCTCATTGGTTGACTAAATGTCAACAAAGCCATTTTCTTTTGCTGCAAACTTATATGCGATGGCATTTTAGTACAAAAATCCATCATTTGCGCATATATGGTCATTTCAAACGAACTTTTTGGTTGCAAGGTGATAACCTGTTATCATCTTACAATGCATTTCCTGTTAATAAATTCTTATTTTGTTTCCCTTATTCAGATGAAACAAAGACATTCATAGAACAGAATAGGATTGGTGTTATGCAAGGTAAGGGAAGACTTTCTGTGACATCAACAACTTTTATTGTATTGTATTAAAATATTTATTTAAAGAGGTTAACACATTCAGCAATGCTAATCTTCCATGGGGTCCTCTGACATTCATACAGACATTCATATTCTTTTATTTGTAGTAATAAATGTCATACAATTGCAATTTTCAACTAAACCCTAGTTGAAATAAATGCATGCCAGATGCATGGAGCACTTGTGACAATGCCTGATGCAAGGATTAAGACAACTCCAAATATTTTCTTAGAAATTGATGTCTGGCAAATGCCTGGAGAATGCTGGGGTTCATTGAATTTTTTTAAGTAAACGCCTGGAGTTGTCCTAATCCTTGCATCAGGCATTGTTAGGCGTGGTCCATGCATCTGGCATGTACTTATTTAGACTAGCGTATGTTACAATGTCATTTTCGGCATCTTTGCAATTAGCACCTACTCGTGTCAATCTGTGGGTCTCTTCTCATTGAGTATCATGAATTCATCACCATTTTGTGTGTGTCCTACCAGGAAACTAAGTTAATGCCGGTGATCAGTGTCCTAATAGGCGATAATAAATGTTGGGTTATTTTATTATTATTTCACACCTTTTTGTTTATAATAAGCATTTGTTCTATGTGGTAACATGTCACTATCACGCTCTTAAGATGACATCTTGAAAATAAATCAAGCAAACATGATTTTGGTAGTTCTTGTTTTACTATATTTTATATATTTTCAGTTGGCAATGGATCCCTTGGAGAAGGTCTTAATGACAATCCAAATGAAACCATCACAAATTTGACAGGCAGAATTCTCAGTCCTGAACAAATGGCAGTGCTCAAACTTGGATTTAGATATGCCTTTGCTGCAAGACCATCTGAGGCCGATCTCATCATCATGTTAGAAGCCATCTGGGACCAGATCGAAAAGAAGAAATTATGGAAAGATGGATTTAAGTCCCAAGTTATTACTGCCCTCAAACAATTCAAAGATTCTCATTTAGGTGTTGATCATGAACAGTTTTCCATGGATGAGACAAAAATCAAAATAATCGAAGAGCTTTTGAAAACATGTGTGATTCTTGAACCAGATAAGGGACATGGGATTGTAATCTTAGATAAAAAGGATTACAACCATGCCATTGATGAACTGTTTTCAGATGAATCCAAGTTTAAGGAAGTGCCTTTAAATGATGATCCCACATTAAAACAAATCGGAACTATACAGGATTACCTGAACACTCTACTAGACAATGACAGAAATGAAATTACTGAGGATATCAAAGATTCTATGAGACCTATATCAGGACAACCTGGGAAAGCCTTTGGATTACCACAAACACATAAGGAATACACAAACATCCCACCTTTCAGACCTCTGGTGGATACCACTGGAACACCATACTATGGTGTAGCCAGTTATCTATCTAAACTATTGAACCCTTTGTGTAGTAATGAATATACAACCAAAGACTCTTTTGATGCAGTCGACAGAATTAGATCCATCAACAAAGACTGTTTAAAAAAAGGTTTTAAATTTGTGTCCTTTGATATAACTTCACTGTTTACTAATGTGCCTCTCACTAAGGCAAAAGATATCATTTTAGACAGAGTGTTTAAAGAAAAAGTTATCCCAACAAATTTGAAGAAAAGTTCTCTCAAGAAACTTGTTAACGATGTATGTACCAAACCTGTTTTCATGGCAAACAATAAACTCTACCAACAAATAGATGGTGTGTCTATGGGTTCACCACTAGGACCAGTACTGGCTAACATAATAATGACCGAACTAGAGAGATCCGTTATCAAACCACTCATGGAAGATGGTACTCTTGCATTTTATACAAGATGTGAAGACAACACATTGGTCCTAGTAAAACCTGCAGACAGACCAAAAGTTTTGTCTAAGTTGAATAGTTTCCACACGGATATGCAATTTACTATGGATACTTTCCCTGATGACAATGTTCACTTTTTAGATATTAGAATCCTTCCAAATTTAGAAACAGATGTTTATCATAAAGAAACTTTAACTGGTCAGGGTGTGTCATTCACTAGTTTTGAGCCACAGTCCCACCGAATTGCATGGGCTACATCTGTTGTTTCTAGATATAGACATATTTGTAGTAGTGCTCCCCTCTTTTACAGGAAAATAAATCATCTTCAGACAATATTATCCTGGAACTACTTCCCCCCACATATCATTGAAAATGTTATCATAGAGACTACCAGTACCACCCCAGCTCAAAACCAAGAGAATGACACACACAGCCATACTATTGTATTCAATGTGCAATATGTTGGGGAAGAAGGAGAAAGGATTTTGAATGAGTGTATTAGCAATTTAAAGAGGTGCCTTAAGCCAAGTGTAAACATCAAGATAATGTATAAACGCAAGGAAATGTCCATGTTATGTTCCACCAAAGATTCAACACCAAGGGAATCAGAGTCCCATCTTGTGTATCAGTTTATATGTCCTGGGTGTAATGCTTCATATATAGGGAAAACAGATAGATGTCTAGCTGATAGACTCGGGCAACATGCTAGAGACAGAGACTCAGCCATTTATAAGCATCTTCTACATTGTGAATTATATATTGTAATCCGGAACCTATTTAACATGCCTAGTGGTCCAAATTATGACCAAATACCTATTAATGTTGACCAACACATTATCTTCGGCATGGTAGCCAGTACCAATGTTCTAAGAATAAATAGAAACATGACAGAACTAGGCTTCTTAGAAACACTATATATTAAGAAACTTAACCCTCAACTCAACATCATTAAAGAACCAAAAAAATTCATTTTATTTGATTATGATCTTGTGACACAACTGTTCATACCAATAAGTTGAGATGAGACATATATAATGCTACAGAAGAGCATTTTTGAGTGGTCTAAATGTAAAAGAGAACAGACGTATCTTGAAAATGATACAAGCCTATGGCTGAAATAGATAACAAAATCGATTTTTACAGAAGTAGAAATAGCTACTTAACTTTGTCAAAATATTCCAGAAGGAATAAAATATACCACCAAAAGATAATTTAGTGGAAGCAATATATTGTACAATTGATTTATTGGATTCTTTATTTAAAAACCAAATGTGTAGAAAAGCTGTAGATACACTTACGAAAGCTACACTGATGATAATCATGTTCATTTATGTTTCTTTTTCATGTGATACTCATTGTAATTGTTCATATAATTATTGCTGATGACAAGAAAATAAAGTTATGAAAAGGACAGGTTTTGTATTTTGTTTCATTTTTGCAAACATACAAGTGAATGTTTATATCTCCATGATCCTTTATTTCTCTACTGTCCCCTAGTGTCCAATTTTAATAACTATGCCACCATCAAAGTCTAACTAATTTTCGGAGTCCTTACAAATTCCAGTTACAGGCAATATACTGCCGTGTCATGAAGCAAAGGAACAAAGTCTCTGTTTGAGAATTCATACTTGAAACACAGATTTACCCACAGAAAAACACACACATTATAAACAATTCCAAGGTTTGTAAAATTCCTTATAGAAACCCAACAACCCCCTTAAAATTCGAATCAATAATTGCAAGAGTCAGGGAGAGCACCTATACCAGGACATATCTGACAGAGTCTACAAGGGGGCAGCACTGTAGATACCAGTGGCTATAGTTCTCAAGAGTCTGCAAGAAGTTATAAACAGAAAACTTCAAAGTAAGATATACTATGAGATTGAATGAAAGCATTTTATCATGAAGTTCTTATTAATATGTCTTTTAAAATGTAGAACTATGTCATTATAAATATATAAGTCTTTAACTTTTTAATACCGGCTCTATGAGAAATGGTTCCTTTCCCCCTGGCCCCAGAGATGTACTTCTGTAACCCATTAGTACTTCAACTTGTTATGATGTCCTTATTCAAAGCTATAAATAGAACGATGACATCTTCTCTCCTCTAGGTTTTCATGATCAATATCTGTAAATGTATAAGATACAAGTATTTCTAAGGCATTTTTTTTAAAATCATTTTTTTAAAAATTCAGGTTCTGGTCAAATTCCAATGACAATGCAGATATATCCTGGCCTTTTTGAAACATGGTCAGTTGTATAGATTTCTTTAGTTTGTCACTTGCAAAGAGTTTAATGTTTATGGTTTCTTGTTTCATTAGCTAATTGATTGAAGTAATGACCAGCCGTACTTACTAAATGTTTAGTTGTGCGATGGATTTGCTGATTTCTTAATAGTGTTTTTTTCCTAATTGATTAGGTCTTAGTGTTAAATTATGATTCGAATTCTTGTTGTTGTGTGTTTTTTTTAGCTCAGCAAGGCAATAGATGGTATCAAAGAATAGGATAACCTGAGGACAGTCACTAAAAGATGGAGTTGTCAATTTGTATCGTATTGTATCGTATCATTATGTGATCAGGATTTATAAAACAAAACCTAATCGGGTCTGTCATGGATCGAATATGTGTTGGTGGGAGAGGGTTGGGTGGGGTTTTAATTTAAAACGGTGTGGTGGGGAATTGTTAGATTTCAATCTAGTCATCTATAGGTGGTGACAAGGAATGATTTTTAAAGAAGTGATATTGAGTGATGCTTGTGTCTCCCCCTAGAGGTGTCTACTGCTTCCATTGTACTGTGAGTAGGCTTTCTTACTGTAGTCTGCTATGTAAGTCTATTAACAAGTCAGGAAATAAAAACCTGACCTGTTGACATCTTTCAAAGTATTATCACAATTTTATAAAGAATGAAAAAGGTGTGACGTTTTTTGAAATTATTTATTACAATATCTACGAGTGACAAAACAATTAAAAAAAAAAAAGACTAAACTAGTCTTGAGATGTCCCTTGTGGTACTATTTATTCAGAAAGCTTTGTGTGATTTTGTGTAAGTTAAGAAATGAATACATGAATGGTGAACAAGATCTGTTTTTGAAAGGAATTATTACTAAGCCAACAAGAATATGGCAAAAGAAGGTTTAAAAAAAAAGGTAGTCTTTCTAAGGGGTCTTTACCATCAAAATGCTGTGTTAGAATTCTTTGAAAACTCTGTGGTAGTATTGGTTTATTGAATTATTTATTTATCCAGAGATTGAAAACAAAAAACAAGTTGATACTTGAGCCTGTAGGAGTTATCATTTGAAAAAAAAAGAGCAAAATATAGTACTTTGTAGCTTAATTAAATGTAGGGGGGATGGATGTTATTTTTGCCCTAAAGATATGTTTATAGTAAAGCATGTTACCAAGTAATAGTTTTTATTTGCTGTAATGTTTTCTAGGATTTAGTATTTTGAAATTTGAATTAAAAGCTACCAATAACCTGACAGGCTGTGTATGTAATGATATGGATATGCAAAGATGTATGACTGAATTTGTTGGAACTGATTATAAAGTAACCAGATGTGTTTTATATTCCAAGGTTTGAAAACTGCTTTTGTAAGGAGATGTGGTTTTATTCTTTGTTCTTTATTATGTGGATGGTATTTGTTTATATCTGACAGATGTTGTAGTTGATGAATGATACTGTTTATAGATGTTAAAGTATTTCTTATTATCTGTATATTTGTAAATAAACTCAACCTTTTTTCTACAGGAGTTGTATTCTTGATTTATTATGACATTGGAGTAATGATGGAAATGATAATAATACTAATTAAAATATATTGATACTGTCATACAATGAATTCATATACGTATTCAATTTGGATCCATGATGATGATGGTGGCTATATTATGATATTTTTTGACAAATTATTTTGATATCAACTCTAAGGAACATTGTGTGATTGGCTTAACATGTTATTTGTTAAAGCTTTCTGCGAGGGGGATTGTAGAAGGCAAGGTAAAGCATGCAGAACCATAGGGCTGTACATATGACCTAATAACCCTACAGGTCAACTTTCATTTTTGTTCAGTGTTAAGGTGGAATTTATCAAATAAACACTTATCATTGATCTTTGGGAGTAATAGCGGGTGACACTTGAAATGAACGGAACTTTAATGTCAGGGTAT
>JAVSBT010368850.1:0-26064 GCA_033118115.1 Pharyngocirrus eroticus
GAACAGAGCTCCCAGATAAATTAAATTTACAAGAAAATAGACAGGAGGTTTGTTACTTACAAATTATGATATCAAACTTTGAAAAATGTAAATGTTGAGAAGTCTTTAGTATTGCTTTTGCTTTGACTTAGATTATTAACAGACAGAAGCATGATCTAGAATAGCAATAACTACTATTGTATTTATATTGTTGTGATTTCCCTGAAAAAATGGATAAGAAATAAATCTTCCATGATTTGATTCTCTAGCTTCTCTGCTTGTGAGAACCAATGTATGCCAAGGCACATTATATATAAACAACTATCGCTTTTCAGGAAAAGAAGGAAAATGAGAGAAAACCCATGGTTCTTGACCTTCTCAAAACACCAAGGTTAAGACTCATGACCTTGAACATGTGGTTTGCTTGGTAAGTTCTATTAGCTTGTATGTATGAATGCTTATGGGAGGCCTTGAGGGATTTTTGTGTAGCCTTTGCAACAGAATTTTCACATTTACATGTGTGTCTATTTGTCCCTTTTATTTATTCGTAAATTAATTTCATCTTTAAGTTGATAATTCAAAAAGTCCTTCCCACATTCAAAGGTTAATCTACACAATAGCCATGTATCTCTTTTCTTTATTAGGTTAGTGACCAGCCTAGGATATTATGGTTTATCCCTTGGAGTCAGCTTATTACAAGGCAGTATTTTTTTCAACACTTTCCTCTCCGGACTTGTTGAAATCCCTTCCTATATCATCACTCTATTTGTATTGGACCGCATTGGGAGAAGGTGGCCAACTATTGCTACTTTTCTTGGTGGTGGAATCTTCTGTCTTATTTGTATGGGTTTAATTGGAAGACAAGGTAAATTCTATATGTTTGTATTTTTTTTCACCAGTGACCACCCTTCTGGTTTTTTTAATCAAAGGGAGAGAGCCCTATGAATTGAACTGTTAACTAATCTTGGCAAAAAAGCTAAGACTTCTTCAATGCACGAACTTAGAAAGTTATTTATTCCAAAGCTTGAAAATTTAAATTAAATTGATGCTTTCGAGAAGACTTAGTTTTTTTGTCAATTTATAAATAATGCACAGGTGAGCTTACATCCAAAAAAATAAAAAAATGTAAACTAATCTATTTTTTGAATTATTGCAAAGCTTACAATACGACCCCTGTACCACAACAGCCCCATTTACTGCTTTAGACAGGGCAATAATCTTGATGTTTCTCTCTTTTTTTTCCAGACATGCAAATAGCTCTCATAACCTGTCTAATGATAGGGAAAGCTCTGCTAGCAGCAACATTTGCTATCTTGTATGTGTATGCGGCTGAACTGTTCCCTACAGTTGTCAGACAAGTAGGTGTAGGATCTTCTTCCATGTGTGCAAGAATTGGTTCACTCGTACAACCACAGGTGGCACTACTTGTGAGTATCAAATTTGCATGATGATTTTATTGTACTTCATTTTGCATTATGATAGAATTTGGTCGCTCCTTTGGCTCAAGCAAGCGATATAGTCACTCATTAACTGTGGAGTCTTCATAGAATCATCACAAATGCATTCGAAGTAAGAAAGGCCATTCCAAATTGATCAGTTTGTCAATGGATTTTTTAGAACGGCCTAATTCAGTGATTTATTTCTCTCTCATAAATTATAACCTTTCGTATTTTGATTGGACTCACAAATGTATAATAATAATTAATGTCTAAACTTGATTTGATAGAATTCTGTGTGGCAGCCAGGTCCTTTCTTGGTGTATGGGGCATTGTCTGGAGTGGCTGGAATTACATCATTCTTTCTGCCTGAAACATTGGGAATGACACTTCCAGAAACAATAGACGATGGAGAAAATTTTGGAAAGTATGTAAATAGGGAAATGCAATTAGCATAGACATAAAACAGGCAA
This sequence comes from Pharyngocirrus eroticus, assembly GCA_033118115.1. Lineage (NCBI taxonomy): Eukaryota > Metazoa > Annelida > Polychaeta > Saccocirridae > Pharyngocirrus > Pharyngocirrus eroticus. The sequence continues at coordinate 1,889 of JAVSBT010368850.1, forward strand.
ATCATAAGCTGTACATGTAAAATAATTCATACAAAGGGTTGCGAATAATATTTTTCCTGATTATTTTAGGGTGGAGGGTCATTGATCATTGATCTAAACCTGTGCATGAGACTCTCTTTCATTATTCTCTACTTTTCTACTTTTTCAGAAAAAGAGGTTCAAAAGTGTTGGGGGCTTCTAATGGAGGCTATGATGATATAGATGACTATTCTACAAAACCTGAACAAAATGATCATTTAAACCAAGACAAGCCATTTGAAGGGGAATTTGATGAGAAATATGTCCGCTTTTCGTCACACATGTAGTCAACAAACATTATTTTTATCATAAAATTTTGTATTATGTATAAGGTGTAAGTTTTGCAATGAGATCCATACACAAGATTGGAACTGCTATACTTTGCAATTATTTCTTTCCGATGTGATATATTTTTATAGAAAGACCATTAAAGCAAAATTCAACTCATGTCGATAAAGTGAAGCTGTGAATATCTCCAATTATAAAACTAAATGTTATGACTGTATAAGTTTTGACATTGAAGAGACATTTTTAAAAATTCCTTGTCTTGACTTTTTGGGGTGTGAAGTTCATTGAGACTTTCTTATGATGAAAAAATGTCTCAGATAGTGTTCAAATGTAAATACATTTTAAATAGATGTACCACTTTGACTCTTGTATAGTTTTGATATTTTGTAGATCCAAAAATAACTAGTCTGCATGTGTATTGCAGTTAACCTATGAGTTCAAAGGTTGGTATTTTAATTGAGGGAATGTAGAATAAATTAAAAGGGCTCCAATCTGTTTGTAATATGAATAATTATAGAAAACACACAGCCAATGGTAAGTTAATTGTAAATAGTTCTTTTAAACCAAACTGAAGGAAAATTTTTGAATTACCTTGTTAATATTTTCGACCACTATGTTCAGTGATCATCGTCAGACTGATGTGTACAAGCCTAATTGCTACCAGATGGCGCTTGGTGTAGCAATATAGGCTTGTACACTGGCGGCATGAAGTATCTTCCTTGGTCCCTGTTCATGGTCTTGTCGGCGCCCCTTGTTATATGGATAGCTTCCCATACACCTCTCTTGAACCAGTTCTGTTCCCTCGCCACTGCTGTGCATCTGTCCCAGTCCATGTTATGGTTTTCTTGTGACACATGGTCTGTGATGGCTGAGTTGTTGAAAGTGGATGTAGAACTTGATCTCTGTGCTCTGGTGTAATGTTTCTTGGATGCCGCCAGTGTACAAGCCTATATTGCTACACCAAGCGCCATCTGGTAGCAATTAGGCTTGTACACATCAGTCTGACGATGATCACTGAACATAGTGGTCGAAAATATTAACAAGGTTATTCAAACATTTTCCTTCAGTTTGGTTTAAAAGAACTATTTACAATTAATCAAGACTACCAAACGTATGACTTTGTTTCGTAATGGTCAGTTAGTTGCCCAGTTCAATTTTTCATCTTGTCTCATTCCTTGTGTTAAAAATTACTAAAATTGATGTTCATTGTATATTAAAACATAGAAAAACTTTCTGCACATGAAAATCGCTCTTTGATATAAAAAAAAAGGTGATGAAAAGGTTAATAATAGTATGTCATGTATGACAAAAATTGCTCAAAAGTTTGTACAACAAAAATCAATCATATGTGTCGTCCTTTTTGATATTCATGTATATATTATGTAAAAATGAAAGGAAATAAAGTATTTAGATATATGTTTATACATTTGATAAGTCATTTATTTTGGTATGAATCCGTGATTCTTTATCCACAGCTTTGCAATCACAAACCTGCTAAATATTCTGAAATATTCATAGAATGATTCTTTCGTAGCTTTTGTGGAGGTGGACTTTGATATGCATTGTGATTATCTATGCTTGAATTCATTCAACCATTTTAGGAAAGGGGGATCGCGAGGGTATCTTTTCATTTTATTCCATTTCAATCAATAGGAAAAAAAAGAGTTTTGATCTTTTTTGAATTAATGCAATAGCACAAATTTGAAATCGGACAGAGATTTTGAATATGCAACTTTGGAAGTCTTTCTAAGTGTCTTTTTACCCCCTGAAAGAAACTGACAACAATGCATAAAAATATTAGGCAGGGGAAGTCACTTCATCGATAAGGCTTTATTTGAAGCATCATAAGTTGGTTTGTATTCTTACTATGTGCTCTCTGACTAATAAAAATGTTTCATATGATTTTGGTTTTGGCCAAATCCATGCTTAGTGATATGTTTTTATTTGCATAATGTTCAACTTTCAGAGCATTACATCAAGACTGTTGATCAGTTTAAAGCTCAGAAAGTAAACATTTACAAAATTGTTGACTAAACTCACCTTCCTCATAGTTTAAAGTATCCACTGTTTGATGTAAAAATCTCTATTGCAAGTACATGTTTATATATTTACACAGGAAAGCCAAACAATGGGCATACCTAGTACCAGTGAATAATTCATAGGTAAAGTGACCCCCCCATGTGATCCATAAAAAGTTTATGCATATAAATGGGGATATGCAAGTACAGGCATTTTGGTAGTTTGTAGAGCATACTTGAGTCTGTATACAGTATAGGATCTAAATTCGTCTCACACTTTGGAAATTATCTCATACACATCTCAACATGGGTGTAAGTAGTTTTATTCTATCTTTTTGTATGGCTTGATTCATTGTGAATTTGATAAAGTTGATTATTCTACGTACAAGTTAACATAAATGTTAGAAATATAGTAAAACATTATTTTTCTCATGATCAGAGGGTGTGGCTTGTTCAATTATAAACTTTGAGTGACTTTTGCACAGAAATATTGCTGTACAGAATTTAAAAATGATTTAATTTTCCAAGTCACATACTTGGAACTTTGCTATTTTAAAGTTTTGCACTAATCAAACTTATAAATTTGTTGTTTTCAATGATAGAAAAGTGAATAGATGACAAAGTCTAAGTTAACAAAAAAACAAATAATATTATATACTTTAGCACTTCATTGACATCTATTTTACTAGTGCCTTTTCAACTTTACATGAGTGTTATGTAGCAATAAAAGACAGATAAATAACACAGGAACTTGCAATCATGGATTTATTACCAGGTTTAAAGTGTTGTGCTAAAATGTTATACCCCAAACATTTCAATATAAGGCTGAAATCTGTTTGCTTCTTTGTGTTTGTATATTTGTATTGAGTAAATTTGGTGTGCTATGGAAAGACTATTTATCAGAGCGTAGAAGTTCAAGTAATGTAGCTGAATTCACCACATATGAACTTTACCTTCACAATAGGTCGTAATGGTTGACTGGCACTGATATAAAAACCTTATATTAGTGAAATAAATTCTTTTGAATGTTAACATAATAAGCTGGTCTTTGAAATTTTGTTTACTTTTGGTATGGTGGAAAGTTTTACCTAAGTTTTGACCTCCTTTGGTCTAGCTGGCCTCTACAATGGGTTTTGTGAAGGAGAAGATAGAATACACCAATGGTATTTTGATGAGTTATAAGACCAAAATTGATAACTTCATTGAAAAGAATAATTTCTGTCTCACTTTAGATAATTCAATTCAAAGCTTTATTTCAGACTCAACTGCTAACGCGGAGGTCCATAAAACAGATACAAAAATAGAATAAAATGTGATTCTGTAAGCACTTTTAGCACCAAGAACAACAAAAAAAAAATCAAAACACTGTCAGTTATTAAAGATATTCAGGAAACTCTGTTTTTTCCCAGCCTAAAGCATCCTTGATAAGAAAAATAAGAAAGAATATGAAGACGTTTAATTATAGCAGACTTAGCTAGTGTTGAAATTTGCCAAACCACTAATGTGAATTCAAGCACATAGTTTTGTTTATTGCACTTTCTTATGTCCTGTTTGGTTTGGGCCCCTTGTAAATGCTTTCAAGGTTTTTGTTGTCATTTATTACTAAATCTATAATATCTTATTAAATGCTTTCACATATAGTGTATGCGAAATTTGTTTCTTTTTATCATAGGATGAAGAAGATCAAGAATCTGGAGGAAGCAGTTGGACTCCAGCCAGGGTTTTTCTGTTCATATTTCTGATTGTGGCTGTGGTCTCTTTAACAGCAATTCCTGTTATCCTGCAATGTAAGTATACATTCATATTCCTCTCGCTTTGTTCATATTTTACGCTTTGTTCATATTTTTTGACCAAAACTGTAATCTTTGATTTAAGAGTTCTATATTTTGTTAAACGTATGCCATTGATAAATGCAATTTTGATAACCAAATATTGATTTTGTTTTTATCGGCAGTAACATTCAATTAAACTTGGTCACCAATCTATTGAATTATCAAACTTTCAAAATACAACGTGTCTGCTTTTGTAAATTTTTATGAATGATTTTATCATAGGCTACAATAACATTAGTTTGATGAATATACAATATTGTAAGAATGGACTTCATTGAAGGGATTTTTATATTATTTTGGTAATAAGAGAACGAAATGTACACATCTTTTGCTTGGTATTTCAGTTCATAGGCCTGATTTATTTGGACTTGGACCTGAAGTAGATACAGCCACTTCAGATGCTGCCCCAGCTGCATCAGATGGTTCTGCCTGATTTTGGTCAGTTCAAATGATTGTAAGTACATTTGTTACTCTTTGATACATAGATTGTTTATTAACACTAAAATGTCTGGTTTACAGAAAAGAAATAAATACAAAACCATTAAAGTTTTTGTCTATAACATTTCTCCTCTTATTTTGCAGAATGATGCAGTATGTATATATCCCAAACTTTGATTCTCTAGTTTGTATGTAATTCCAAATGAACAAGACCTCAACAATAACAAACTTATTCCCAAATAAATCTTATGGAACTCAACATGAGAAGGAAGTTATGGAATACCAAAGATAAACGCAACAAAATGAATGATGGACTTTATGATACTGATAAAAACTTTCAGGAAATTATTTACAAAATGTTCTTATTGGAGCGCCATCTCGTGTTTGTTGGTGATCTGAAATATTATATTTTTGTCTACACAATATTCACAATAGAGATATCATTATTTCAACTTAAACACTCACATTGAAAAAAAAAGAAGAGATTAGACGCCTTTATGGCTACTTATTTGTCACATTCCAGCCTATTGTTCTTTTAAAAACATAATGTATATTGATATTAGTTTGATTTTTTAAAACAATTTTTGTAGATTCTTTTTTTAAAAATATTTATTGTTATAGCTGCAGATGTTGATTCTTGTAATATCATGTTGATTGCTTGAAGATATTTTGTGTTATGATAATAAAAAGAGCATATTTCAAGATTGAGTTATTTGTATAATGCATGTAATTATGATAATACCTGTATGCAAGGATTTTGTTACGAAATATACTAAGTAGCATATTCAAATCTCTATGGGTCTAAAAATGGTACATGTAGTTATTCAATGCCACTTTGAAGCACATTCTAACCAGATTTACCATGTTAAACACCAATAGAAGTAAAAAGAGATTACCATTTTAGTTTGGTAGTAAAAATGATCTTTCTAGCCTTTTATGAAAATAATTCCTTTTTTTTTTTTTTCTACACCATTGGTATAACTATTCTAAAATGTTAATTATGATAGCTACTGTAATCATTACCGATCATCCTCTTGATGGAAGTTGTGTGATACAATTTGTGGACAAGTTCAACAACATCTATTGGTAATTTACCACTTTCTAGGATCTGTTCTATCAAATTAGCCAAATTTGTTAATTAGTTTTTATAAGGTCTCCCTTTTTTCTTTTGGAAAAGTTTTACTATTGTAGCTTTCGGACAGGTTAATTAGCTTACAAAATATTATTTTGCAGGTCTGACACATTCCATTCAAACAAACAAGTGCATTTTTTTCTTCCAAATAACCTTGGGGCTCGGCTTATCAGTGAAATGAAGGATGTTTTATGGCATGCATTTCTTTGGTCATAAGACGTAGATATAATTCAACTAATTTCTTCCTCAATTTTACACTTTATAAATGTGAGATTAATTAAAAATATCAAACATTATCTTAGAAAAGGAAGAAATTCATCAACAATGCCTTTTATTTCTGTTCACTGGTGTTCAACCTTTATTCTATAATCAAAAGACTGAGTCCCATGAATAAAACAAAGAGGAAAATCTTTTCAAGGGTTTTGATGGACACCATATTTTACGTACTAAAAGGACGTTATGTAGGTTGTTTTTACATTCCCTAGACTCCTGCCTGGAAATGAAACCCTGAAGAGGAGATAGACCCCATCAGGGATATTTGCCTACTGAAACACAACATTAATGTACAAGTTGATTCCATGGAAAATAACATGTACAGGATGTGTTGATGCACCTACGACATAAAATGGCTGTTGTATTTGAATGAATGAGTCAATCTTTAAAATCCCCAGAATTAAAAATGAAAATTACAAAAAAACTTTATTATTCACTGCCTGTTGCATAATTTCAAATGACTTTGTAATTTTTTTAATTCTCCCTCTGTTGCCCATTGTAAACATCATCTTTGGGGCTACTATTTCTGCATCTGTTTTTCAATAAAACCTATTTAAATAAATGATTGCTTGTTAAAGAAGAAATTGATCTTTCATTGCATATCAATTCAGAGCAATTTGCAGTTTGATATTTTATATTTTAGTCCATTCAAATACATCATAAACTATCAAGCGGATGTTTCCATTCATTCATTCATTCATTCATCAATGCAGAATATTCTCTCTCAAGTCTCATACACACCATAGTTCCTTATGGGATTAGTCAAGACTACCAACATACTCACACTCAGGGATGTTTTCTACAATTTGCATCAGAAAAGGGTGCTAATGATGTTTTAAAATGTCACGGTTTCAATGTTCCATCCATCAACATAGGGGCCATATTGATTTTTATGTCACAGGTTTTTGAGTGTACATAGATTCAAGGGGGAAATATATGGCATTAAAATTGAGCTACTGATTGCACAATCCTTCTTTTGATTGATTTGGATGATAGAGGATCCTCCTACAGCCAAATTTGGTGTGTCAATATTACTAATAATCAAGGGAGATGTCTGATACAAAAAAAAAGCGTCAATTGGTTTTAAAGGTGACTTGCATAATATGACTTTCAAACGGAAAGTCTTTCCAAACGAACAAACCATGAGTCAGGAACTTTTTTCTTATGACAGTTGATAAGAAAAAAGAAACCATTACACAAGAATTCCCTTTTTTGGATCCTTTGGTTTGAGGATCTAGGATAACGTTACATCATTTACTATTTCAAAGTTGGCATTTTTTTATCCATTCTGACTACAAATGATCATGGTTTGGAAGTTAAGGATATTCTTTTTGGTTATAAAAGTCGAATCAACTACATGTTATACACTTTAAACCTTCTTTTATTTTAAAAATTTTCATTGTGTCCATATATTTTTGGATTCAATTTCGTTATTTGTTTTTTTAAATATCAGTTCTACTTATTATTTGAGAGGCTTAAAACAACACTGAAATTCACCCAAAATCGGCCATTTGAACGCTATCCACTGTTCTATATCCTTAAAAGTGTTTTCTTGAAAAGTATTGCATAATAATGCCACAAAACTCTGTTAGTGATTATGGTGAAAATTAAAAGTGCAGGAGATGTTAATTGTAGCAGACACATGCGTCAATAGATATACTTTTCTTCTTGTTTTGTAGAGGTTTGATTTATTGGTTCCTTCTTCTGCTGACTTGCTGATAATCCTAGACTAACTAATGGTAAGATTACTTTGTTTCAACATAGATTAAGAAGAAGGTATTACAAAGACATAAAAAAAGCAAAGGGTTTCTTTTCATTGGTTATTTCACATGTTAGCAGCTGCATGTAACTTCTAATTGAATTCAGACATTTTATGCTGTGCATGGGTTAAAATGTGAAAAATTTACATTTTCAGAAAATCAAGTTTGACCCATGAATTAACCAATGGTTTCCAATTTTACAACCCAAGGGCTCATGCTATAATTGTTTCATATTGACTGTTCAACCCATTCTGTCTATTTTTTTTGTTTTTTTGTTTTGAAACTTTTATTCAAAGAGGGTAATCCATTCAGCAATGCTGATCTTCCATGGGGCCCTCTGACTTTCATCCTTCCTATGTACATTCATTCATACACCCTAAGTAGATAGAAGACCGTCACCGCCTCTAACGCAGTTGCTCTTCGTCAAAAGATGACAAGTGTTCTTTTACGTGCTATCACTCATAGACAAGCAACAACACCCCAAATGCCTTTATTTAGCCAGTTTTTGGTTCACTGAACTTAAGAGCAATGAAAAAATCATTGTCATGCCCGGGGATTGAACCCCGGACCTTTGGCTTAGCTATCAGCTGTGCTGACCACTATACCATGGAAGCCCTTGCTCTATAGGGGATAAGAACAAAAAACCCACTTTCAATCTTTTTTGTTTTTTTGTCTTTTTCTCTTCCCAAACAAAAACAATTTCACAAATACATTTCCTGATATCCCCCTATTCAATTAACCACTTCTTTCTTACAGCCTATTTTTATCTAAGGACGGATAAGCTGGTCATGAATGACTTCTAGGAATAGCTACAGTGGCACCACCTTCAGGCCAGCTAGACAATAAAAAAACACTGAGTGGGAAGCACAGTGTCACTAGGCCAATAAGACATCACGATTACGTATTGCACGAACCAGAGGGATATTTGCAAAGGCTATATAAATCAAACTTTTGGCAGCACAAGTAAAGCTTCAACTTAAGAAGCGATAGAACTAGTTCTTTGACGTGATGGGGTACCTTGTTGGAATTTATACAATAACCCTTGCCTTGTGTCTGTGTGAGCAGGTAAGAATTGAAATAACTTTCTTGATTATAGGCGTAAGACTAAAAATTAAAAAGAAAGAAACAAAGAAATATTTTGTAATTCATAGATATTATTCATGATATAGTTTGTCATGGAAAGGGTTATCAGCGCAATGTTAATTTTGAAAAAATTCAAACAAATTGATATAACACAGTGTGTTCATAAATAATACCTGAGCTACAGCATTTCAATTATATTACATGTTCATCACTAGCCTATACTGCAGAAAAATCAACAGAAAAAAAAGTGTGTTCATTTCCATGTAAAGTAATTTTCAATTTAATATGGAAATTCTTTGGAAGCCACTGAAATGCAGCAATTGAAATCATATTTTATCTTTAAAAGTAAAAAAAAAAATTAAATTCACCACTTGACTCTTTCAAATTAAGCTTTTGGATATTGTTTGTATATATTTGTAATCACTTGAAATTTAATTCAAATAATTTTCAAAACAAGATAGAGGGACACAGCTTATCTAGAAATGCTAGTAGATTAAGATCATATACCAATAAATAGTGTGAATCAAAAAAATGTTTCTCTCTTTATAAAACAAATTTTAGTATTTATATGGTTTGATCATTAAGACATTTAATTCTAATAAATCTCTATCAATTATAAATGACCACGACTTTATTTAAACTCAAAATAAATGATAACTAGGCTAAGTAATTAGTATCATCTACTGTATTTGGTTTTTGAAACTATAAATGAAGCAAATTACAAACTGGTACTGACAAACAATTAAAAACAATCCATTAGTTTTTGCGTATAGGTTGATATACGGTTTTTCCCTTGAATAGACTAGTGAAGGGAATGAACTTGAATGATGATATAATAAGAAAAACAAAGTGCCTTATAAAATGTGTAAACGTAAATTATAAAATAAAAAAATCAGAGAATTTTAAGAAATGATTCATAGTGCCTCTCAGCTTTGCTCATTTGTACTTTTAGGACTAATAATGAAATTAATTTACACCTTACAAAATAGCTGCATTATCTTTACTACAGAGACTAGCTTCAGGTATACATGTACATGTATTTTTATTTAGTCTCGCTCCTAATGATAATTGCTGTCTTACAAATGCTTGTGACTTAGATGAGAAATTCTCAGACAACATCTACAAAAGCTTCTCTATATTTCCATACAAGTCAGAATATATGTTTTTTATATCATCAACAAAAAAGTAGGTGACAAACAATACTTATCTCTGATCGATGAACTAGTACCCTTATCTGTTGGGGGTAATAAACTTTCCTCCAAATATGTTGTAATGACTATGAGGCAAATGAGCCACCTGAGTTGAGATTTTTTTTCTATTTTACAGTACAGGGTACTATGATAATTGTTTCTGGTGAACTTTATTGTCGTCATGAGTCTCTTTATGCTGGATTCTATTAGGCTTTGATTGTTCCCCCTATCAGTAAAAAAATGTGTGGGTATAAATTGATACAGACCATTTTTTCTAAGTGTTTGTACATAACATTCTTTGCCATTTTATTGTTTGTTATGATTCTAGAATATTTCACCTTGAGAAAAAATGATGAAGTTTATATACATGTAGTGACAACAGTGATATTGCAACTCATCCCCCCCCCCCCCCAATTAAAAAAATTGTTTGGATGATAAATAAAGAAGTTTACAGATCTAGTAATAGAAACGTTGTCATATATTGGTATTTTGTGCATGATGTAAGCTCATCTGATTAAATAAATAGCTTAAACTTTTTGGATGCACAGTATTTCATAGAAGTGGAATATGAGAAGAAGAAAAAATCTAATCAATTCAACAAAACAACTAGATGAAATTATTTCAAGAAATTTCATGCATAGTTTTGAAATACTTTCTTGCTTGCTAAGATTTTGAGAAATAAAAACACCAGAGAAATATCAAATTATTCCCTTTGTACATTCCTTCATGATTGGTTTCGCCATTTATGCAAGCTGTGGGAAATGTTATGTTCTGTCCTCAGGGATGACTCACAGAAGGATATAGCCTTGGAACTGGTTTATCTCCTTGTAGAATTCCAAGTATGGTTCATCTGATAAATATTTTCCTGTTATTTTGTCTTCGATCTAGCAGATATTGCAATTACCATCTGTCTGAGGTCAAAAGACAATTAAAATATATAAAATACAAATTAAAGACTTTCAGATGATATGCTCTTTTTTATTTCTATTGTTTCTGAAAAGTTTAATAATTTTATGGTGCTTAATTGATATTTACATAGAATTTTATGGTTCTTCAAAATATCTTAAAGGTACCTCTAGTCCTATAAATGTTGCTAAAAAGAGTCCCAGAAGGATTGGGTATTTCATTTAGTCAGATGCAAACTCTTTGTTACGTACTTGGTGACAATGTCTGAATATTATATCAAAAACATTTTTTTTTCAAAACAGCCATAGAAACGTCTACAAAAAAATAATTATCATTGATATCCCAAGACAATCAAGATGAATAGAGAGGAAAGCTGTAAAGTTTTCAAATGATCTTCCTAATGTATATTGCAATTATATATTTATATTCACCTGCAGAACCTTTCAACATTATTGCACAAAACAAACAAAGGATGCTGCCATTTCAATTTGATTAGTTAATCTATGGATTTTTTTGGTGTCACTTATTTTTTGACTGTTTTTTATGATGTCATTTTGATGAGACACATATGGAAGCCCCATGGATAACAGCATTGGCATGTAAAAGTTCCAGCTAACATGTTGAAAAACAATATTTTTTATCTGCATACATATTCTCAGTGGGAAATTAACATTTTTTTTATCTCCCAGATATAGGCCAAATGACCAATACTAGCTTTTCAGAAAGCTTCTGGGTCTTGAAATGGGCCACTCATCACTTTTGTAAAACTGAACACTTAGGTTCTAGAACCACTATTCGTGTCAAAAAGTGCAAGCCAAAGACCAGCTACTAACACTAGCAGGAGCCCTTTCTTGTCAAATTTGTTAATATTATAATTATTATAATTTATTGTATTGATTTTTTTTCACCACACATAATCCCCTTGAACTGGAAGCTGCATTGAAACATGGGTATACATAAATTGTTTTGATATAGAACAGTGTCAAATGTATATTCCCTGTTGTTTTATGATCAGAGAGTTATATTCTAGTGTAAGTTATGGTTGGATGAATAATTACCCTTTGAAGAAAACCATAGCAGAAATAAATGTCAAGTTTTGTTCAAACTCTTTATAATCTAAAATTGACTTTGTGATCTACGGTACTTCCGTATGGACAATCAGAATTGAAATTGGGTCAATTTTTATTCAAAAAATAAAAGGTTTCAGATGAGGAAAACAATTTTAATGGCTATGTTTGGTTAGTTAACCTTATTTTCAAAAAGTTCGATAGAAAACCTGTATCGAAATAACCAAGTATATGGGGTAAAAAAAATAATGTTATTGTAACTATTTATGTTTATATCTCCAAAGGCCTAATGGTACATGGAATTGTAAAAGTAAAGCCATACTCTAGCCAATAATAACCTTCAGGCCGATGCTTATCCCGGGTTCTGGAGCACAAGTGAGGGAGAGCATTCACTGTTACTATGTCTTGAGTTTTTAAAATATCATCATTTAGAGAATTCCTGTCACTGGTATTATAACGGTCATATAATTATTATCTATAGATATGAATGCCACCCAGAAAGACATTATGATGAAGAAGATGTTTATTTCCGTTTTTACTGATAGATTTTCAAACTAGGCTCCAGGGAAAAATTGGCTTAGTTGGGTAGTCACACTTATGACAACATATCCATCAAATATTTCCAAAAACTATGCCAAGGCAGGGGGAATGGTTCCATAAAACAGTTCGGAATCGAAGAATTTTTCAGAATCTGATCATTTAGTTTCTAAATGAATCAATAGCGATGCATGCTTTGCCATAAAATGTCTTCATCTAATTCACGAATTAAGGCAACAACTTTGTCTATAGCTTTGCACACAATACCCCAAGGGCCTGGAACATGAGAATTGAAATTAGGAAGAGAAGACAATATCAATGTCCTCTATCACTGTATAATCCCATAAGTCAGGACCCACTCTAGACAGCCCCCACCTCGTATCATGCAGGTCACCAGGATGTGCCTTTAAAATTAAATGAATGTACTCCCACAAAGAATAGTTTCGAATTCATTATTCTAAGCCAATATAAGACACTTTACAAGTTGTTGAATGTCCAATATACTGACCTAGATTCATGCACTCTCTAGTCTAAGCTTTTCCTTAAATGTAATTCAAAATAAAACATTTCCTGCCTAATCTTCATTATTTCCTGAAAACAGATAGAAATCATCTTCTGTATTCCTTTCTTCAACAGATCCTTGACATCTCACTCAATGGCTATCTTAGACACACATTTGGAATGGATTAAACCCCTTTTCCCCCCTATTTTGATTAAACCCCTTTGGTAAAAAAGTGTGTCTGACCTAGACAAATATCGATTATGATTGAAATAGGATTCCAAAAGTGTATCTCGAAGCAAATTCAATTGAAATCAATCAGTCAAATAACTCCTCAGCGGTTTAAAAAAAAAGGGATTAAATTGGTTTTGAAAAGTGTGTCTTACCACACCCAAATTTAGCCTTGACTTGATTTCTGTCTCAGGTTAGTGTTTCCTCTCACAAGGTCTAGTTTTCTTATTTGTTTTCTTTGGGGTGTGTGTGTGTCAGGATAAATCTCTCTTATTTTTGTACCAAAGTCTACCCCATAAATAGTACCCAATTTGTTGTAGGGATGATGTATGTATATTGTTAATCTTTACATTGTCTGGGTGAAGTCGCAACTCTCCCGTTCTTTATTCTTAAAAAGAGTTGAATAATCTTGCTGTACCATAAAGTTTCTTGGATGAGACCATTTATTTTGTACTCAATTGTCTGTCTTCTTAAGATCTGGTAAATAAAAGAGCAACACTGACCATCAACACAGTATTGAATGCAATTACTTTGGTTGTTATTGGCCTTAGCTACAAAGACCATTAGGGTGTTTTTATGAACTGGTGTACAGAATCTTAATATCTGAAGGGCCATGATTTTCTACTTTACTAAAAGAAAACATCCTTTTCAAACCAGTTCTTCTATAGCCTGGCCATTGCTGGTCACTTGAGTAAATGACTCCCAGGTTTCTCTCCATTGTTAGTAATTAACCTTGCACATTTGAACAGAAAGGCGTTGATATTGTAGTCTGTAATTTGCAATATCTGCTGACTGAAAACCTTCACCCAGGTCTCTCTTGTGTCTTACACTTGAGTGAAATCATGGAGATTGACAAATGTTCCCATATCGTGTGGTTTTTTTCTACTACAAAACCCTCCTATCTGAACCATTGCTCATAAGTACTTCTTAAAGAACTTGATCCATAAAGCTTAGATGGTACAAATGTATCTACATTCCTTTAGATAATCTTCTTGAAAGAGGTTGAATTATCTTTATTGTATGAACAGCATATTGTGAAAAAGCATAACTTGATACTAAAAAGCAGAATAAAGTGAACTTTCCACAATGAATAAGAAAATTAAAGATGACATAACGCATCAAGAAATGATGAATGGGGAATGAGAAAGACATAATCTCTCACAAAACGGCGTGAAGGATATTGTCTTTCTGCCTATATACATAAACTAAATGGTTATGGGGAAAAGAAATAGTATCGTTGTTAGTGCATCTATTATATTAACTGTGACTGAAAGAAACTTAGGTCCACCTGGAAACAATGTTCTTTTGTGGCTTGCAGGTCCTGTTGTAATGCTACTAAAAAGTGTCAAAGTTCCTTTGTCATTTGCCCAAGAATAAGTAGCTATGTGAGCAGCTGTGACAGGCTTCTATATTTCATTTGTTTTTCAAAAGAAAGGGTCCCATGGAAGTTTGCTGAATAAGTATCCTCAGAAGTTAACAGAACTTAATGGTTTATTTTTTCATTTGATGCTTTTGTTTTTGTTTTTGATCAATTGAATGAAAAATTACAACCCATAGAAAGGTGACAGATAGACCAGGTGGCTAATTGGATCCAGAATCTGGTAAAAAAATCCACCAAAAGCATCAAAGATCCAAAGATTGCATGTCACCAATGAATATTAGGACATAAAAGGAAGAACTAGTGCTTGTTTTAGAAAAAATTGGGTAGAGGAATATTTGACAAGGCTTTCAAAAAATCCTTAGGTGTATGAATAGTTGGAGGGATGAAAAGGAAAGAGCAATATAATTTATACCTAAGATTAAAATTGTTATCTAGTAGAATATAGTAATTTAAAGTAATACAGAAATAGAACAGTATACTGAAAGAAAGGCAATAAAAGACTATGTGGCTCAACACATCTTTAGGCAGAATATGATATTTGGAATTAAAATAAGTTGTTACTTGAAGGTAATTCTATTCCTTGATTAGCTTTCAAGGTTGCAAAAGGCTCAAAGAAATGCGGATGTTTTTCTTTCTTGTCTGACTATATGGGACATAATTACATCCTTATGTTTGATTGATTTTCAATAAGGTATTCAAAACTGCGAGGTTTTGGCAATAGATTTATAAAATTCATTGATTTGATCTTGAGATGACGACAAAAATTGATGGTTTTAATCCCTTAATTATCAGCGTTTTATGTGGAAATATTTGGATGTGTTTTGACAGTGGCTAAAGCAGATCGTGATTCAATGTTAAGATTCCAATAAAAATTGATTTTTCTTTGTGATGATGTCAATAGCAAGATAAATTCTTCCAAAAATCGAATAAAGATCAGATAAATAAAAATGAAGGTCACAAACATTTCTGATTGTAATTCAGTTATGTTTTGACATAGGTCAACGGCATGCCACAGTAAAATTGTCAAAATGCCATATTCAGATTATGACAGAATTGCTTTCTATCTACTGCCAATGAATTTTCTTACATCTTTCAATCAATATGCTGTACATATACAATGGTGATATTTGTAATTGCATGTTATCAGATTTATTTGTTGAATATAATTACAAGAAATTAATTGATCTGTGTCAATCAAGCAAGCAAACAAACATGTTTTGTGAAAACCAATAACAATTTCTGAATATATTTATATAGAAAATAGGTCTTTTTGATATAAACCTTTGTGGGTGGAGAGTTAGGTATAACATGTTTACAAGATTGATATTTCTTTACATAGTACTGCGTATTTATTTGATCAAACAGCCTTAATGTTGTTAAGCCCTTATATGGTGGTACTGTTATGCAATTTTTTTTCTCCTGCATAAGATCTGTGGAGCTTTAAAGTGAATAATATAGGTATTAATCCATTCATCTCTGTAATTAACATATCATTATAGCTTGAGACAAAATCCAGCGCAAATTAGATCTAAACAGATATCACCACTAATCCTAATTATGCCACTGTTAGCAGCCCTTTGCCTTGTTGTTCCTGGCATTTACAGCGTAATTGAAAACAATTAACTTATTGTTGCCAAACTTCATTATTTTTAGCAGCGTCCAGCTCATAAATTGCCTTTCTAAAGTGTCCAGGCACGGCACAAAATGCCATATAAAGATCACAGGTGTTTATGATTTAGCATAGATCTGTAGTTTGTCCAAAAAAACAAAAAAGGTCACCATGAACTTTGAAGATATTACTTTGTCAACAACATTATTAAATATTGGGGACATCTGTTTATTTTTCCAGTAAAGACTTTTAAGTATTTAATCATTAATCATAGTACTTAAACGTTTGACTGGTATCAATATTTTACTCTTACTGAGAGCTTTCGATAACAACTATTATCTTCGTCAATCTGGTCTAAAATGACCTAGTCCACTAGATGGTGTAGTGGACTAATGACTGGTCATATGCTAATGAGTGATCAATTGACCATGCCCCCCCCCTCTGTTGAGGAGAATGTTGTTATCATGTAATGGCAAGATTAGTTTGTGCAGATAATTTTAGACTTGTCCAATCAAGGGAAAAAAACACACTTTATTGACTTTGTATCCATCAGCGTTAACACTATCTGATAGAAATATCTTCTACCAGATTCTTAAAAAGTCATCCATGGACATATGACAGTTCTAATTTACTTTTAGTATTTCACTTTCCTTGGAGACCTCCATGAAAAAACCCAGTTAGATACAAGACCTTTTAGACATGATCAATTCTAACACTTATTTTTTTTATCCACATGAACTATTAAGGATAGAAAAAGGATATTGGTGTTTCCTTTTCAGGTACAACTTGTGCAATTAATCAAACTTAGAAGTTAGAGTTTATAACCAAAGGCCATAGGTTCCCTAAACCAAAAATGTGAATAAACTTTTTTCAAAATAAGAGTTTAATGTGTGCAAAGATACCTTTCTGTATCAACAAAAGATGAATTTCATTATTTTTTTAAGAGTAATAAAGATTTATAATCATTTTACACAGAATAATATAATTATGGTATAATAGGTTGTGTATTCATATACTGCACGGGAATACAATTTTGACCATCCAGTATCCTTAACCACAAACTTTATAAAATAAAGAGGGGTCTACTGCATGGCATTGATGACACTATACATGTTTTTAATCATGTCCTCAAATTTCAAACGGATGTTTTAAACATGGTATCTTCTTTTTAAAAAAAATATTTGACTAAATATAGACATGAAGGAAAAGGAAATGAAATAATTGCTGATGATTGAAACATGCTATGTATCAATTGAATCCATGGAATGGAAAAGGATGTCATACACAAGAGACATGCAAGCGACTTATAGAATTCTTTCTTATCGTTACTTATCTTTTCCATACTGTTGTCAAACTTTGAATGTCTCTTCATAACATATCCGTCTGATTTAAGGGACATATTTGAAACCCCCCCAAATAATGCCCATTTTAATTATCCTGGTAATGTGCTGACAAAGTATCCTATTTAAGGGACATATTTTAATTTTCCTGGTTGCCTACTGTGCTGAAGTTATTTATTCAAGACAAAGCATCCAATTTCTTGCTTTGAATAACAATATAAAACTTAATATTAACACTAATATTTCCTAAAATCACACAGATACCCGTCAGATAATTTTCCATTTATCTTTGATTTATATGTACATTTGGTTACATGTACTTATACATTCTGAAAATCATTACAAGCTTTTCAAATGAAAAAAAATAGTAAATCAAAGTTTTGCAAAAGAATATAGCTTATAATTTTAAAACATTCTAAAGTTCCTCTTTGCAACCCCTCCAGTGTCTTTAAATATTTCTTTGCCAATGCTGCTGCATTTCAAATCATCCCACATGAAGTGTCCAATGACCCCTAGGTCACCTTGAAAATCGCAAGAGTTTATAAAGTCCCTTTCCAATTACAGATTCCATTTGTGAACCATGTTTTCACTGTAAAGCGGAACGTTTTCAAAGTCTTAAAATGCATATATTAGATTAGCAACAGAGATGCAAGGCCTGATGGGATTGTGAGCGAGACTTCCAAATCCGGCTTTGTGTGGGAATTGAAAGTAATTAGAATAAGCCATTCACTACAACCATTGGATATTGTTTTTTTTTGTTTTTTTGTTTTTCTATTTCATATTTTGGGGAGGAAGGGGGGGGGGGGGCATAGAAAATGCGGTTGTTTTATTGGGTTAAATTATAGTTTTAGGGTAATTTTAAAAATCTATTGTAGCATTATTTTCTTAACATACATAGGAAACTATTCAAATATTAGATGCATATCTTTCTTTGAAAAAATGGAGAATGGTATGAGCAGTTCTCTGAGAATTTGGTTAACTGTTTATAAAATGGTGAAACTGGGATTCTGCTCAAGCTGTAAGCTTTCTAAATCCACTTGCTGTGGGTATAAACCCAATCCCTGCCAAACAGAGGACTGTATTAAAGTGGAGGATGAGAAATAAAATTTGAGCTTTGAAATGTTGACAATTACTCATTCATCGGTGAAAAAAATAAAGAATAAAGAAGACAATTCTCAAATACTGTGAACTTAAGTAGAAATGTTGATAAGAAACTCCTCCACATTTTTGGTAATTCTCTAAAGCATAGTAGCAATTCCTTTGAAATCACAAATGGTGCTTGAGAAGTGTCTGTAAAGTGCAAAGTTACCATAAAATGGAGAAAGAGTTTGTCATTGTACCCAATTCTGTTCAATAACTATCATCAGCCAAGCAAACAAATCATCTACACGTTTTAGTGATTTTTGCTTTAAATGGGTTGATGTGTCACAAGGTTGTAACCTCAATTCTACAAAAAATCTCATAAATCCAAAAAATTTAATCATGCCTTGAAATGTAAGACTATTTCCGATCAGCTTTTGAGTAACATGAGCAACTCATTGGTCAAAAGATGAGAAACTCGTCTCAGAAAAAAATGTAATTCTCCACCCCTGTCTTTGAATTCATTTTGAGTTGACAAAGGCTATGAGATGCAGCAGAGATGCAAAATCCAAAAGATTGCCCATTATCTAGTGATATGAGCCAAGGGGAATATGAGGGGTTAGTCCTAAGTGATTTCATTTGCAATGTTTTTTTACATCACAGCTTTTGCTGATTCTTTATATTATAAACAAGTGAGAATTTCATGGAATTTCAAGTCACTGATACATCATGATTGTACAATTAAGTGCAAAATATTAGTTGAGTGTTAGCAAAATTAGACCATAAAGATCATTCACATGATCAAGGCCTTTTATTAGAGAAGGCAGAAACGTTGTCACTTGTGAGGTGAGAAATTATCTCTAAATACTTTGTTCCAAAGCTGAACAAATTATTCTACATTAGTTGAGTAGATATCAACACATATTCTCCTTCCCCTTGGCCATTCTAACTCAATCCAGTGTCAAATTTAATGTTTGCCATGAAGTTCTGTAATTCATGACAAAATTCTTATCATTATTGGCACTTTGTCTATAGGGACTTCATTCTTATGATTCCTGTGGGAGGCAATATATATCCATTGTTTGCATCAATTCTACCCTGGCATTCCCGTGAAGAGTGTAGACATACATAGTATATTAACGGTACTTTCCCTTATGCCTTTCATGGCAATTATGACCATGAAATATTACATGCTATGGGCTTAAGAGCACCCAAACCATTTTTTCTTTGAAAGCTAGTGAAAAATAATTCACTTGAAATTTACCCGGATTTGAACCAGGGACCTTCCGCATAGAATGCCAGTATGATAATTCAAGCTGACACTCTACCAAATCAGCCATTAAAACTCTCTTATTAAAGGATTTTGTATTCAATATCCACATAGATATCT
This sequence comes from Pharyngocirrus eroticus, assembly GCA_033118115.1. Lineage (NCBI taxonomy): Eukaryota > Metazoa > Annelida > Polychaeta > Saccocirridae > Pharyngocirrus > Pharyngocirrus eroticus. The sequence goes on from JAVSBT010368850.1 coordinate 21,961, forward strand.
TCTACATATTCAGATAGCTACCCCCACTTTCTAATCTCTCACAAATTTTTAATTTTGGAAGCCTGTATTCAAACTATCCTTTTCAACTATTTTTTACCCTTTCTAATCCTTGAATTTTTTTAATCAGGCATAAATTTGTAATCACTTTTCATTGTGATATCAAAACAGGCAGATGATATTCTCAGGAAAGGGACTATTTTCAATGGCATTTCTTCTTACAGATTTTGTCTTTCAAAGTACAGATACTGTTTGAAATATGTCCTAATTTCCAGACACTCTTTTTTGAATGTCCGTCTGCTGTTCCTTTGAAAAGTTTGAAAGAGTAAAAATAAATCCATTTTACAATGGCAGGCTTATAGACTGAAAGATGACAATACATATTTTAGAAAATATTGCTTGAAAAAGGACCAATAAAAGAATACAAAAATGAAAAAAGCTGTGAATCAGTGACCTTGACATAAAATTGAAGTAATCAAATCATGTTAGAGATGCATGTAACTGGAAAAAACACAAAAGCATGCATTACAAGCTATTGATATAACTAGCTTTTATTCAATTTATGGACATTTATTTTATTTCTTCTTTTTTTCAGGTTTTTATGTCTGCTGATTCTGACGATAAATTATACAATGATATGATGGGAAGAAAGTCGGGCTACAATAAAAATATCAGACCCTATAAAAAACATGGAGACAATGTGACAGTGCAATTTGGTATTGCACTTCCTGAGATCATAAGTCTGGGAGAAAAAGATGGCAAACTATACACAAGAGCTTGGTTGAGAATGGTAAGTCTATGAATGAAAGGAAAATCTATATGGTCTTTGCAAAAACTCCCAAATCAAATACATGCATGCATCAACATGTTTACCATGTAAGTCTCTAAACATCTTTACACCTACACAATAGGGAATTTTTACTCCTGATCTTTTCATTCTGTAGACAATCAAACACAAGTAACCTCAAACATGACAGTCTACAGACTGAGAAGATCAGGAGCAAAAGTTCCCATTAATTCTTGGTCTATCAAACTCAAAGATTTGCAATCATTATTTTAGCTTCATTATTTTTCATAAATAAGACAAATAAGATCAGGACAATTGAACTTAGTTTTATTTATCAATGAACTGTAGCAGCAACTCAGAAAAAGGTGATTTTTTTGTTTGCCTCATATTGGTTATTTGTCACCTGAAAGCTTAATTTAATGAGGGTACAGTTGCATATGGTATGTGAAAAAAATGTATAACTATGCTAAAAGTGTACATGTATTTCTGGATTGATAAATGAAAAAAAACGAATGTATGAATGAAATGTATAGATTTTAAAGGACTCTATATACATTCAATTGTATTAATCATCTGAAACAGAGTAATGTAATTCAGAGATCTTACCCTTTTTGTTCATATAGATAAAAGTGAAATTACCCTTTCCAGAGGCCTAAATTGATACCATTCACTTGTATTTTGTGAGACAGAATGAACCATAACTAAAGTAAAGGTCACACAATAGCAAGTACTTTACAAACAGAACATGTCACTGCCAAAAGCTATCAACAAATTTGTCTGTTCTCTTTTACAAAATCAACAAAAAGTAAATTTCCCCAGGAAATGTCATGTTTGCAGACTATAGTGTCAGCCCTTTTTGTCAAGTTTTATCAGATCTAGCTCATCCCAGAGTGGATGAAGTTATGACTTTGTCACGACATTGTCTTGTTTTTTCATCCTAACTATTCAAAATTTATCTCAATAAATGTCAACCTTTGACATGTGGTCATATTTTAAGTGCCATGTTATCTGTGAAATATGTTTTAAAAAGATGAAGATGTTTTGGGGGAATTTTTTTTGTGTGTGTTCCATGTAGAATTCCATTGATCTTACTTAGCTCTTGAAGATAGGGAAAGCATGAATGCTGTCTCCAGTATAGTTTTTAATTTTTTAAATTTTAAATGACTAGGTATAGTCTACCAACTAAATGAAATTGTTCAAAAAAAAAAAAATGTAATTTACAAAAATAGCTTTCAAAGACTCTTGATAATGGATCTTGTGATATTTTCTCTTTCTCTTTTAATTGCAATGACATTTTGACTGTTTTTACAGCTAATTACTCCATTTCCCCATCTGTTTGTGTGTAAATTATCCATTCCATCTCAAATTTTATCCTGTAACTATTCAACCTATGGTTGCCTTTCATGAATGCAGTTTTATTATTATTATTATTATTATTAATATAATAAATAATAATAATAATTATCATTATGCTAGGCCATTTCAAATAGATTCAAATTGTCGATGGATATTTTGGCACAAAACATTGGGTTGCTCAGTTGCATTTTTTTGAATCTCAATGTAAATTAGACATCACTAGGCCTTTTAAGCCTTCATAACAGAAAGTGTTCAAATTTACATGGAGTTTGCACAAATATCTTATATTGTAAATAAACTCTTTATAGTGCTCTATTTAAAAGTGTATATTTACAAGAGCACAGAGTTTTTGATGGATTTTGACACAAATAGTAAAATGTTTAATTAGACAAATGTTTCTGTCACATCTATTGGCAAACTTTTCAATTTGGAATGGCTCTATCATATAATTATGACAAAAACCACCCTGACACTGTGTTTTAAAAGATATTCAAAGTAACACTCTTGTGTACCTGCTATACACATAATGCCAAATAGAGTATAATGAATTAAATAAATGTATAATCATTTCTATAATTTGTTTCTATAACCTTAATGTGCCGATTCTGTAAATTACATTTAATTTATCCTCCTGTATTTGAGGAAGCTTTTAGCAATATATCCTTACGCTCAAAATCGAAGTACATGTAAAGCAGATATTCTTTTCACCTAGGATTGTCTTACTAGCACAAGCCAACACAACTGCAGATATCCTTGATTTAATTATATTCTACTTAAAATTGTACAGTTTTTGAGAACCCCCCACCCCTCCTAGGTCATGTGGAATTTATTTGTACGACTTTTAGGGATTTGTTTAACGGAAACACTGAAACAAGTGAAGAGAGAATCTTCTTCAATGTTACATGGAGTTGAGACTGTCCATGTACTCTAATATGAGAATAAACGCTTTGACCATTTCACTTTCCAGCAATGTTAAGAGCAAGTGTGACACAATTAATGCAATGAACTTAATAAGAATGTTTCACATGCTATCTAAAAGGGGAACAAATGGTCACTTGAGACCAGCGTAATGACACAAAATCCTCCATTTTTTACATTCACAGACACTCCTCATGCCAAGAAGTCATGAAAGGAAGTCATAAAAGTCATGGCTATAAGTTTTAATTCTCTTACATCACTCATCGATGCAAGAACTAATTTCAGAAATTATTCAATGAATCATGGAAAAATATTTCGAACAGATATGGAGTTTTACGCATACATGTATAAAGTAATTACCCTTCCTTGGATCCATATATTTATAACAGAATTATGAAAAAAAAAGAGAAGTTATTAGCCCTGACATTCTATCACAGGCCAGTGCATATGAGATTTTGTCAATTCCTACAATTATGGTCACTTTTCTCCTTACTTATACAAAATTCTAAACTAAGTTCCAGTAAGTTTGAAAGAGGACCAAAGTTCAAGCTCAAAGACATATGATATAACATAGATATATAAATAACATCTGTAAATATCAAAATATATCAGGCATTAATGGATTCATTTAAGAACATTTTTGATATGATTTTTTTTTCCATATGTGTACTGTTCATGTATTTTTAAGGCTTATCAATAAAAAAGAAATAAAATAAAATGACTCATTTAAATTTCATACTAAAAATAATCACTGCCTGTAATAAAAATAAATAGAATTGACCTGAATTGCAATTACAGTCCTGCATTCAAAGTATAGCATATACATATAGGCCTACTTCAAAGGGGTACCCCTATGTAACTTGTTTATTTCACATATAGTTTCAATGAAAGGTTTCACCGTCTCCACCCAACATCTGCAATATACATGTAGGTTTCAGATGTTTAATGAAATATTCCAGCTTGCTTCAGGCAGTGATTATGGAGGCTCATTCACTCAAACCAATTATCATTTCATATAAAATGTCCACTGCACATCCCAAACTTCA
>JAVSBT010368851.1:0-11143 GCA_033118115.1 Pharyngocirrus eroticus
ATGGTATCCTTAAATTTGCTGCGAAAGAAGTTTTACAACCAAGAGTTATCAATCAGACAACCAAAAAATGTGGCCAAAGAAATACATTTATCACTAACAAAAACACATACAGGGATGCAAGTCATGTTTCTAAATTAATGTTTGATTTCCTGCAATGAAAGCTGTATTCATAATGGATATTAGCAGCTACAAAATGTGTGGGGAGTGTACAAAGTAGCTTAATTAACGCAATTGAGAAAATATTCAATCTATTACTACTGTAATTAACCCTGTACTCTAAGCAGGAGGAATAAAGCCCTGTTTAGTGTTTACACTTAGGATTTTGTAAGCTCTAGAGAGTGTCCTTTAGTTAAGATTCTTTATCACACTTCCAAAAGTTTATAGTGTAAACACAGTCCAATTCAATTCAAAGTTTAAGTTTTGTTGTCCTTTGACAAATCTCTTTATTAAGGCAAATCATTAAATGGGTTAACTTGCTAACTATTATCATTGCCATGTTTAGTCAGCATTAAACTTTTGGGACTTGGTATTCAGTGTGAATAGACTCACTTGAAGTCACTTCAAATACCAACAAGTCTTACAAAGGATTATGAATGTGGCTTTAAAGCCAAAGCTAAATATTTGCTACAGAAACTGACAGTGTAAACAGGCGTATGATTATGCAGAATTATCAAAGCACAAGTATTCAAATGAAGGTTTCTATTTTGGGACAAGAAGTGGGTTCATACTAACTATTGTCCCACAATATTCAGTTATATGTTTGGTGAGACTTATTCTTTAACCTTCTTGTCTTAAGACAAGGGCTTCAACCACTGTGTTTTCCATGCCTCCCTATAGCTGAGTTTACATTGGTCGATTTCTTTAGTAAAGACTTTGCTTTTTTCTTAAAGCCAGTGTTATAATCTTCTCTGCAACTCATAATCTTTTGAATAATTTGAAATGTCTTGAAGTTGATGTGTTTATACTTACTACGTACTAGAAAGTCGCAAAGGTTAAAAGCTGGTTGCATGTTGCAATGCTAATAGGTTGAAAGATATGTCAATACACTTCAACTAGACATATTAAAATTGTATCTGTGTTTAGACTATAGACTTCTGACACGCTTTAAAGATTTTCAGCTAAAAAGTCACCTCAACTCGACACAATGTAAACAGGGCTTTCCTGCAAGAAAGTTGTTACCCTCACAAACAAACCTAAAACTGAGGTTTCTAGGTTGTTTTTATTTGATCAGAAACAATGTTGGGACATTTTAAACTAGAGTCAGTTAGCATGACATTTATACCAAAGCAATGGTTAGGGAAAAGACGTTGTTAAGGGACTATACAACAAAAGATCATACTTACTGGGATTAAGGCCAACAAGACAGGAAGCCTGACAAATGCTGCTATCTTCATTGAGTCTATCACCTGCAAAAAGACAAATACAGAAGATAACACTCTTAGAACATAATAGAGATATTTTATATTGGTAATAATATGTAGTGGTAAACACTGATCTGGCTTTAGTGGTGGTGCCTGACAGTATAATGTAAGTGGAAAATAAAAATACAAAAGAGTGATATTTTGGTAGCGCTAAATCTAGTGCTGATTTCATTTTACCACTAAAATCACTAACAACATAAAGCATCATTATTTTTTCTGAGAGTGTACATCAAAGACAGCCATTTTGTTCTTGACAAATCAACATAAAATACAATCATCAAACTGTCCCATTTCTGATTTCTTTTGCTTAATTAAGTGTGTGTTTTGATGTTTGCTTGACTGGTTCTGTAAGTGTTGTGTTGCAGATGCAAGATTACACAGAAAATGAAAGTGTCATTGTTTTTTGATTGGTAGTGGATGATAAGATATTTCTATTACTGAAAAGCCAATAGGAATTTTTCTGTTTTATGTCTTTTGATTTAACTGTGACACCATTGTAATGATGTCCTCGATCTTATTCTAAGCAGTCTAGTCTAGTCTTGCCCAAGTAGGCAAAACGTGGCTCATAAAAAAGAAGAGAAAAGACAAAATAACACTTACATATCACCAGTAAAAAACCAAATTGTTAAGAACAGGACATATCTTTAGGGAAAATTTCACATCTTGTACTATTCAAAGATGAAATTTATGGATGTTCAAGTCAAGCAATTCATTTTGTTGCCTTTGACCAAATTCTATGATTTGCAAAGGGAATATATATGTTTATAGTAAACAAAGTTGACTTGAAATTAGTTGCCCTTGGATAGTAAAAAAATATAGAATACAAAAAAAGGTATCTCCTATTCTTATCATAACTGCTATAAGCAAAGCTTTGTCAGTGTAAGATAAAAAGCTTTCCTTTTTCAAAAAGTTTGTTCTAATTCAAGCCTACCATTCAGCACACAAGAGGTAAATAAGAAAACTTCAAGGCCTGCTACTCTCTACTATTCAATGGCGAAAAACATAAGATAAAGCTGGAAACTCCTTCAATCTTCTATCAAAGGATTTTACCATTGAGCTGCTATTCAAAAAATGTTATTAAATCTATACAATCCTGGGATGGATGAAAAACCTCAAACAATATGAAACATGTTTTTCTTAAGGCCAGAGTTTTTGTTAATTTACTTTATACTATATCTCCTTTAAAGATCATAGATCTAAAAATAAAAAAGAATGTTCTGTTTAATAAGTCATCTTTTTGAAGACATGCCTAATTCATTCATAACTCAAGAATCCAATCTAAGATTGCCTCATCATAAAGGGCTTATCACAGCCTGATTTTAGAAACTCTCATTATCCCTCAATCCAAATGCTAACATTAATTAACCAAGACTAGACTTTCATCAGCCTCGAAGCAGGATTACTCTCTTAAGAAAACCTGTGCCTTAATTACTTGCATATTTTCTGGCAGGTAGGTTTTCAGGACTAAATATAGGACTTGAATAGATAAAACATGCTTCTAAAGGGATAGAAGTTGATGACTTTTGACAATTTTAAGCTGAAAATACTCCCCAAGAAATTAGCAAGTTGTAATTACATAGAAAGTGCTTGGTATAAAGAGGAAGGAAAGCTTCCTATTGCTGCTGTCAGACTTTAAAAAAATTGTAGTAGCCTGTTTAAATTTGGCAAGGGAAATTGATACAATTTGACCTGTTTCTTCTATAATACTTAAAGAACACCCTAATAGACCAACATTACTTTTTCCATTTTAGTGACTTTCAGAACTGTTCGGTGTTTGAATACCTTTTTGGCTTTTTCCAATATATGGGATCTAAAAAATAAGAGGAAGTATTATGCAACCTTATATTTCTAGACAGCAACAAAACAAACACAGAACATTACAAAATACAGCATTACCAAATGACTTCAATAAAATAATTGGATGAAATTAGAAATTAGTCCAAGTCTTTAATGTGCTTCCTTCTGTGAATCGTTCCTTTCAAAAGCCAAAAGCCCATTTCCCATTTACCATTACAACATTGAAAGAAAGACACCCACAAGAGCACATTTAAAGCCACGTCCAATTTTGTGATTGTACAAACATTAAAACGATCATGATTTACCATATAAATGATCCATCTCACCATTATCAAATTATTTTGGAGTAAACATTGAAAACCACTCATAAACATACTCTAGTGCAGTCACATTTGAATGGGAATACTCCCATTAAACCAAGTAACATGTTGACGTGAATGAGATTGGACATTTTTGTCCCAATAATTGTTTGCTGATTCCTATGTTGAGTTAGTTTGACCTTTCTTTTGAGGTCGCATGATGACATTAGTATGGCTTGCATGACAAGTGTCTTAAGGGACAATGCTTATAGCTGCAATCTCTTTCCAATCAGTACTCATGTTCATCATCTACTTTGGCAATAAAACCTACACCCTCAATCATTTCAAAAATTCTCTCAAAGGACTCTATGATGACGCTACTTCACACTGAATATAGGAGAATACACCCCTATGATTGTATGAAGGACACATTTTGATGAAAATGAATAAAGCAAATGTCTGTATATAACCACATGTTATCATTTGTTTTCTTTCTGTAAGTAAGGAAAAATAAAACAAAACTGGCTTTCAAATGCCAACTGGTCTTTTATCTTGAAATCCTAAGTATGCAAATTTTCTTGAGAAAGTTGTGTGGATAAACAGTTGGATGCCAAACTTTTTGCCATGTCTCTCAACATATGCAGTGCAATATCAAAGGCTTTCAAATAATCATTTCTATTTTCTATTTTATGTAATTTTGATATATATATATAGACCTTAAAAATTAGATCATCAAGGATTTTAGCCATCACCATACCCATAACCAAAATCTTGTGATTTTGAAAACAATTCCATTCTATCTCCCTATCTTTTTTTAGGAGAGTATATGTTGGTGCAATATCTTATCTTCTCTCTATTTGCTGCATGCAATTCTACACAAATATCACCAATGTTGTTTTTTATTTTCTCTGTGTAAATTTGACACGGAAAGAGCCCCCCTCATAGAGAAAATGTGGAACTCAATCTCTTGTATTAGGCCAATGTAAACTCTTATATTGCTCAATTTCTTCAACAATTTGACAGCAAAAGAAATAAGCATTCTGCTGCGAAATGGGACAAACACCCTATTTCTTTAAATACACACAGTTGAACCTATTGCATTTTAAGAACTCTGGCCAATTTTTGCTTGCTATGTGCTCTGATAAAATGATGTTCTTGCACGTACTTAATGGTGTTTGTCAAGCACACCTTTGTACTGAAACTTAATGACACATTATCATGAAATTGAATTATAGGATTGCATCTCTGTGGTATAAGTTCCACTGAATTCAATGATAAATGATATGACACAAGTAGTGAAAGAGAATTGTGTGGGTTGTAAAAGGACAGATGTAATAGAAAAGACTGCTCTTTACTAAGTCCCCCCCCCCCCCAACTTCTTCTTTTAAAATGTTTGTTCCTGTGTGTCTGCCAGTGAAATTGTCCTCAAAGATGCCATACACAGTTCATTTGCCAAAACCCTCAGTATCTTCCTAGCCTGTCATCTTTAGCTGTCCAGCTGCTTTTAAAATCTTCAATTTTTGGTGCCAGCAAGGAGTCTGTATGTCAATGCTATGGCACCAGATGAAATTATGATAAGATCTTAGTAATGACAGATTATCGCTTAAGCCTTTGATAAGCTGCCCAAAATAAGAAATGAAAAGAAAAAAAAAATGGCAATATTTCCAGGGTATTTTCCAGCGTAATTCTATCGTGATAGAGATGACAATCTGTCATTGTTACAATAGGCAAGATCGTTTTGTTAATCTCTTTGCCATATCACTAGGAAGAAAAAATGAAATATTATACAGAACATTGAAAGTAATTAAAGTGGCAGAAAAATGGATAAGAAACTCCATGCCATGATAAACTAAAAATGACACTTTCACACTGCTTAGTAATTGTCTTTAAGACAGAGAAAGCCTGCTGTTGCATCAAGGGAAGGGTACAGATATACTCTTAAGAGTTTCCACTATTGTGCATGTGTCTTGTTGTTGGTTATTGAATTTCATAGTCACATGACAGTTTTTAAGTCAAAGTTATGTGGTAATAGTTCATTGGAGTTTTTCTTGTGAAAAAAAAACTTCTATATATAATTACTTATTACAATTTACATAAAATTGTTTATTTTTCTTTATTATTAACAAGTGGAGGGTTCTTGTGTGTAATCGTGTTGCCCATACACACTTGAAGGGAAAACTCTGCTACTGGTAAACTTCTAATTTCCCCAGGCATTTCATGAAAGGAAATAATTTGAACAGGAGGTCACTTAAGTCCATGTTTCCTTACTCTTTCCAACTGTACAAAAAGGTTATGTCAGAGAAAATGCCCCTTTCTGGTGACACCTGCTTATGCAAGTGTATGTCTTATCATGAGAAAGATATATTTTCTTAACTTTTCCAATTTCCTTTATATTAGGTATTGTGCTTACATGGCAACACATGTCACCAAAAGCTGTGTACAGCAAGACTAACACAATATATAGCATTCTAGAGTAACATTGCTAGATTGTGAGCTCACTTTCAGAATCTGTTTTGTATAAACAAATGATTTTAAGACAGCTGTCATAATTATACACCTACCTACCTACAAACAAACAATGCCTCTATTTGTAAAAGCCCACTATTGTGGACATTGCTTTATGAACTGGTACAATCAGCTTCAACTGTTTCTTAGCAAATTATACTTTTTCTGGATATCAAACCAATCAATATAATTCCTTTTGATGTACTTCATCCCATTAAAGAGAGATCAAGCAATCTCACCTACTTTACAATAGTATCAAGAAGAAAAAAGAAAATCTCAAAAATTGGAAGACTAGTTATTACCCGATTAAGTAATCAAAAGCAATCTAGCAGAAGAAAATGATAGGAACCCAGAAGAAAAGACATTAGGTGTCATTGTTGTGTGAATCTTGATGGAGTTTCATCATTTTAGATGTGATTTCTTAAGTGGTCGTATGTTTGAAGCTGATGTGAAAATCTTGGGGACTGTAATTGTAAACACTAGGAATTAGAAAAGACACTGATTCTCTGAACAATAGTTTTCTAAAAGGTCATCTATTTAAAAATACCAACCATCAATAAACATTTTTCTATCTAGGTCATTTGCAAAAGTGTTTTTTATAAACTTCTGCATTCTTAAATACTAAGCAACCCAATTCAATCTTAAATAGGTGGCACAAGACAGAGTCAGGGATTTGCGTTTTGGGCTTTTAAGCCCAAAACGCAAATCCCTGACTATGTAAAACTATGAGGAGAAGCCAATCTATCATCTATTAAACCATTAGACTAAAAAGCTTGAAAAAATTGCAACTTTTAAAGCTGTATCTAAAGGTCTGCAAGCCTGATTTTGCTTTTCTAACTTGAGTGGAAAAAGAAGGGTGATGTTCCTTTGGGAATGTAGATTATACAATGCTTACAACGTTTCTTACATCATTATTCTAATTCTTTCAAATGGAATAATTATGTTAATCCTGTGCTGAGTTTTCATTACAGGGAGTACTTCTGTCATAAAGACTATTTATTCATAATGTTACATGACAAGTAATGATCATCTAGTTCAAATAACAAACTAATAAAATAATAATAAAAAAATATTTGTTTTGAAAAAATGAACTTCCTGGAACTCCTGATTCACAAAACTCTCAAGAATTTGTCTTGAATAATTTGTTATCAATCTATAGTTCACTATTAGAGCTTGCTAAGCCAAGAATATCAAGAAGGGGTGGTTTTGCACCAGGAAAGGCATCGGGCTTAAATGTTGGTCAAACAATGGAAAACAGATTGTTAGCTGGAATCCTGTTTCCAACATGGGGTAATCTTACTGAATCAGGAGTTTTTAAGTTATCAAGTCTAATTGTGTGGCAGGAAAGAATGGCTTATGTATCCTATTTATATAGTTACTCATTAGTTAGCATCAGTAAATTCACAATTTGTTCTATTCATTTGATTAGTGTTTATTGCAGAAGTAGCAAAGCCATAACTGAAGGCATTAAGACTTTTGATTGACTGGTATAAAACAAAGGTTATGAATGATGTATGGGGCCCAAACAAAATGGCTGGTGATAAAGGATAGTTGAACCTCTTTCTTGTATAATAATTCACCCGTATTATGTTAAGATGACAACACAATAAGTATAACTATAGAGGTAAGGTTTAGGGTCAGGGTAAGGGTTAATTAGGTTTGGGTAAGGGTTAGGGTTAGGTGAACCTAAATTGACCCTGACCCTTTAGCACTTACCATAATGTTTGAGTTTCGACCTATCTTAGGGTGAATTATCATGTGAGAGAGCTTTTACCATAAAGGGTATATGGGTATGCTAATATTGGTTTTAACTTACCAAGTGAGCATATGGCTATCAATAGTTTGGTCCACCAATCATCCAATGCGCCATCAATCCATGGAAGATCAGTTAAATGATGTGGGACTTCACAATCTTCCAGCATCACAAGGATAAAGTCTGATTGAATTTTGGATGAATCCATTGCTTGCCGAATTTGCATCTCACAGTAACTCCAAGTATTGCTAATGAACTCTGGTGAGAGTACTATCACAGTCTTACAAGAAGCTCGAATGCTGCAGATTATGTTTTGTACAAGAGAAAACCCGGAGTCAAAGTCTCTTTCGTGGCAACAGCACTTAAAACCAAAGGACGGGGATTCAAGTTTCTCTATCACACTGAGCGTCCAATCCCTGTCATTGTTATGGTAAAAGAAGAACACATGGTACAGTTGTCTGTCAGATAATGCAGGTGCCAGACTCTGAAAAGACAAAATAAAAAAACCTCTTTTACTGCATAGCATTATCTCAGCTCATTTTTATATCAAGGTGTTAGAAAGTAAAACACATAGGCGTAGCATCTGTTCTTATCTAAAACTCTAGCTTAATATATAAAAAAGAGTTGCAACAACTTTAAGATTACTCATCAAATTTACATAGATTTTTTTTTTAACAACTCATTTCAATGAAAAGGTGCCAGTTATAAAGGCCCTCCAAGAAGCCCTGAAACCTGTAAAATGCCCGAGGGTGTGATTTACTTTTTGTTCGTCACTGGACAGACGTACCAGTAGGTTGAAAAAGAAAGACCTACAAACAATGTCCTTAAATATCTACATTGCAAAAGGAAACTTGCCATGTTGAAAATCAACAAACTGCACCATTTTTACAATATTTCAATGAAAAATACCTTAGCCAAGAGAACTTAAAGTCACCTATTTGTCCCAAATCTAAAATGACCCCATGTTTTGAAAGCATTATTTGGCAGTCAGCCTCTAGTGATGACAATGTAGAGGGCATCCATGACTCTCCTGCTAACAATCATTAGTTGATAAAGCCTCCAAGAGAGGAGACGACAGTTTTGTTGAGAAAGAAAGTTTTAAAACTGTGTTACAATATGAAAGCAGGACTGTTTTGTTATATCTAGTAGATTGATTTTTACGATAAATGACTTATGTCCCTTTTAAAAGCATTTGTGTTTTTTTTTCAATTAGGACAGCCTTGATGATGTTATTCTTCTCATTAAACACTTCTTGTCCTTTATTAAAACAACCTCTGACCTTTGCTAAAAGCAAATTAAACAAATTAAACATAAAATAATTGTCTGATATTTGTCTCTGCTTTTTTATCTAATCATAAATCTTTTTTTTTCAAAAATCATTAACTCTTACAGAGCCTGGCCATAAATCTAAATCCCTTTCAAAGGTGAACATTGACTTAGTGTATTGTAATTTTCCCTTGATCATAAAGTCATAAATCCTTAGAAGAAGCAATTAAAAAAATGGAGCTGGGAATGGGGATCTATAAAGGTTATTAACAGCAAAAAATTCTGAATACTTGTTAAAGTGTTTCAGTCATTAGATTCTCTTTTTGTGATATACACATGAAAAATTAACTTTGGAATTAAAAAAAGCCATACAACCATTCCAATTTGATCAGTTGTTTGATAGATCTATTGACATGATAGTGTATATTAGTGGAAAATAGCAACACAAGATAGTGATATTTTAGAAAATTAGCTAATAAAGTAAAACTCTCCATGAAATAGTACCACTAAATCTACTATATGTTTCAAAAACAATTTTAGAAAGAACTAACAAAGAGTAACAAACACTGCAATTATGGTCATTTTCTTTAGTGACACTAGCTATGTATAATTACTAGGCAATGATAAAGCACCGCAGGAAAGCAATACTGGCTGGAGAGAAACCATACAAAGTCAAAAGTAATTGTTAGAAATTCTGCAAAAACGATTTTAGTCGGAAACATAAACAGCCATAAAGGAACTGATTTAGCTTAGTGACATGGTGTAAATAGCCCCTTCAAGCATTAAAAATGTCAAAAGTAAAATCCCTTATGTTCCAGACAAAACATCACAAGGAAATCTATCTTATTTCACATGCTATTCTGTTGAAACTAGTATTGTCCATTTAATCTTGACAAGAAAAAAACTATGCTTATCCATGATGGTTTTTTTTGGAGTGAAATCTATTGTAAATTTGCACAAAGATTTGTCATTTCCCCATGAAACCTTCCAGCCATTTCCATTGCGGCTAAATTTGCCCCTCAGATATGCGGCAATTTCCTTGCTTTAAAACAAACAATAGAGGATGAGAATTCTGAGGATCTACTATGAGTCAAGACAAGGATTACTAAAAGCTTTTTGGAATAAGTCCTGTATTTCAACAATCCTCCACTGTCAGTAAGGTATCTTGTCATATTCAGGCCTCACTGGTAATAATGTGCTCACAAAGTAGGGCTTGGTTTATGTATGGACTATTTCTCCTTAGAAGGACAAAAATTTAAATTGACTGAACAAAAGCGAACCAAACCAAACCAAATTAAACCAAATTAAACTAAGCAAACAAAATAAAACAAAACAAAACATAACAAAGCAAACAAAACAAAACATAACAAAGTAAACAAAACAAAACAAAACAAAACATAACAAAGCAAACAAAACAAAAACAAAATAAGACAGACACTTTAAAAATCTCATGCACAAATCAAGCTAGAAAACATAGACATTGAAAAAAGTCACTATGCTTGGATAGGGCAGTCATCATTGGTAGAATGAGACATGTCAGAAAGGTTTATCATTTAACTTTGGTGGTTAAACACATGTATTGCAATCATATAGATGTGAACTTGTGTTTCAGATTTTTAGTTCTTTCTAGTACAGTGATAATCTAATGATAGATCAATACACAATCAAAAGAATCAAAAGTATTGAATTACTTTGATCTTTCAAGATTTATACCCTTGTATTTCAACAAATGCCGAAAACATTTTTTTTCATTTTAAGAGAGATAAAGTGTGAAATGTTGATGTAACCTTGTACCGTTAATGACATCATAATTCACATTAAAAAAAACCATAGAACTTAATATGGATAAAAATGATGTGCTCCACCCTTCCTGTGAATCAGATCATGGATAGATCAAATAGTTTGAAGTAGAGGTGGCTTCCTGCCACAAGATTCTATGTTTGCCTCTGATAATTAATTAAGGAAAAAAATGTACAAAAGAAAATATAAGAAGTCAAGATCATGAAATTTAAAATCACTAACCTTCAACTCAAAACCAGAAGGAAATTAATGAACAACACCTTTTCATATGCAAAAGCTGTATTGAATTTCATCTAATTTAT
>JAVSBT010369073.1:0-11139 GCA_033118115.1 Pharyngocirrus eroticus
AGACATAGCAGTCGAAAGCTCTCAAAAGTAAGCAATTTCAAAAATCAGTCAAAAGTTTAAACTATTTATTGATTATTTTATTGTTCTGTTCCATAGAAATGTTCTGCTTTACTTTATTGTTTAAAAACCATTATTGTCTTATGACAGTCACCTGAGAATGAAAGTTGTAATCCATCAAGCACTGCTAATGGCCAATTGTTAGAAGAAGATCATGAATCTAAAAAAGAGGAAAGTGTTCATATGACACAAGAACCAACAATTGGTGACACAGTTCCTGAAGGAACACCAAATAGACCAGGTAAGATAATATATAGGTATTGGTGTATCCCCCTTCACAGCTTACTTTAGGTTGATGTGAAAATAAAACTATGCTGGGTGGTGGGCTATGTTTTTTGAGTCATAAAGGCTAATGAGATAAATAGATATATCAGAAGTGGTACCATTTTATTTCACCATCTTAAAATAATGTATTTTGATCATTTGTTGTGCCCATATGCAACTTAGGAACTGGTGATTTAGCTCAAGGAGAAAATTGTTCACATTCATCAAATCTAGAAACCCCTAGAAGTGACATGGATAATGGAGTTCGGTGCCCATGTGGCACCAATGAGGTAAGAATCAAAACCATCAATGGAGTATTTTCTTTATTACCGTTATTTGAATAAGCTTGACTTTCTGCAGAATGGTAATGTAAGATAAATTCTATTCACTATTGTAGGATGATGGATTGATGATAATTTGTGACAACTGCAAGTTTTGGCAACATGGTGTTTGCTTTGGGATTCTTGATGAACATGAAGCACCATCTAAACATATATGTGATATATGTGGTGATGTATGTTGATGCGTTGATTTGATGTATTTTGTTTGTGCCAATTCTTTTTGAAATTTTTTTTACTGACTAAACTTGTAAAATAAATGTCTAAACCCTTTTTTATTGATACTAGACAAGTGATGAAGATTTAATTCCAACAGATTCAAGTTTATTTGGACTCCCTGAAATTACAATTCAGGTATTCTATTTATTTTTGTTCGGTCTGACATTCTCAAAACATTTATTTACCTGTTCCATGGAAATTTTAAAATTTTCCAAGTCTTTTCAAGAATAAATTATATACAAAAACCCAGGTATACTATTGCTGTATTATGTTTGATAAGCATTCGCTTGTAAACTTCAAAGCTAAAGTAGCAAAGTATTTATTCCCTCACATTTCTTGGATTTTCTTGTTTACAAGGCTACATGTTTGTGGAGAAGAGCTTTGCTGGCATGCACTGATCTTAGAAAAGTGATGGTCCATACTTTGGCCCAGAGACTTGGAATACAAACAACAGTTGCACATGGTATTGTCAACAGATTAGAAAAAGAAAACTACATTAAACCAACAAATAGAGGGAAAAGGTATGTCCACTATACAGGTTTCTTCTAGTCTACCAGTAGGTAGAGCTACTGATATTTGGAGCTGAAGGTGGTACTGGTAAAATTTAATGAAACTGACACTGTAGTAAAAGTCTTTTCTGCAGTACAAATTCTTTTTGATATATAAATGTGTTTCTGGTCACAATCATGATGCATTATTTTCATATGTGCCAATAATTGGTAAAACATGTATTATACTGATTGAATGCCCATTTTTGTCAACAGGCTTGGTAAAACTGTAAATTTGGAATATTTGCAAACAGTTGGCTTGAAAAAATATTGCACAAGAGATAACCAAAAAGATCAAGAAAAGTTGGTACAGGTAAGGAATAACATACCAAATGGTGATGATCATTGAAAATATAGTGACAAATCTGAACAATACTTCAAACAAACCAACACCAAAAATGTCTGTCTCGTTATTAGATATTTAATCCGATTCTTTTGTGTTTCAAAAGTACACAATATCATGACATGTAAATGATGTTGAACGCATTCAAATAAGTTTGCCTGGACTCTCAGTACTACTGGTTTGAAGCTAAGATACTTTATCTGTAGATTTTGTGAACCAAACATTGTGTGTGGGTAACCCTTCCATATAGGGTTTGTACTGTGGTAAATGTTGATGTTGATTGCACTCCTTCTCTTTTTTGATCAATGTAAAAAGATTATTATGTAAAACCTTTTGAATTTTATCAAATAGGAAGAAGCAGAAATTACAAAAGAGGCTACCAAAGATGTAAAAGTGGATCATGTATGTTTATGATAAATTGTTAATA
Source organism: Pharyngocirrus eroticus (assembly GCA_033118115.1). Lineage (NCBI taxonomy): Eukaryota > Metazoa > Annelida > Polychaeta > Saccocirridae > Pharyngocirrus > Pharyngocirrus eroticus. The sequence goes on from JAVSBT010369073.1 coordinate 2,197, forward strand.
GTCAACTTTTGTTGGCATGTTACTGAATCTATCATGATGTTCAGGATTTTAGTTACTCTATCCTTTTACACACATGCGACAATGAGTTCAAAAGGAGATATTAAGCAATTCTTGATGTTAGTTTGTAAACTTACACTTTCAAGTCATGGAGTGCAGTCCTAAAAAATGCCTTTTGAGTTGTTGAAATAATTCTTTTACTGTTTCTGTATATCTATTCATATTTCCTGCTTTATTTTGGTGGTTTTTAAGAAGGTCAAACCTTTTTTTGAAAATAATTCTTGCTTGGTTGTCTTTTCCAATCGGTATGTTGCATTTTTGCTGCACTAAATAATAAAAACTGCAATTGGATAGACCTCAACTTACTGTGAAATTAATTACTTTTTCCCATCAACCATTCTGATTTGTAATATTTTCATTCATGGTGTCAATAATTTTCAAATGTGATGTTATTTTCTCCTTAAAATCAATGGTGAATCAAATTGACCAGCCTTTACTTGACAAAGGGATAATTATTTCCAATAATACTTTTTTTGTATAACATTATTGATTCAAAATTCAATGAAGGTATCTGTACAGCCAAATAAAATATAAGCTTTCCTCCCTTTCATATCTTTTGCATAATGTAGTCAGGCAATCTGTGATTTCAATAATATAGCAGCTTTAAAAATATATGGAGTATCATAAAAAAGTTTCCTTAATGGCACAATGTACTGACTCTAATGATGTACATTCGTTGTGTATACATAGTCAGATAGCCATAATGCTTGAATTGTAATGGTTTGAAACAATATGATATATTTTCTAGCTTGATCCAATAGACATGGAATATGTGTAGATCATATCTTTACGAAATTGAAATGGCTTTATCCTTCAATTTCTCGATGCCACTTTTGAACAAGAAATGCAAGTTTTGTATAGACCTCTGAAACATCGATATACAATGACAATTACTTAGTTGCCGCAATGTTTTCTTTCCAAACATTTGCTTCCCTGCGACACTAACCCAATCAATTCTCATTTCACTTAATTCTTTGTGAGCCCATCCATATTAAGAAGAGTATGATGAGGCCATGTCACTCCATGTAGTATTTAAATGTAAAAGCATAGGTTTGCTTCTTTGCAAGAAATAGAATATAACGATGACAATGTGTTCCTTTATGTCTTCAAATAATAGGTTATTGAAAAATTAGCTGAGAAAGCAGAAGATATGACTGTTTCAAGTAGAGAGACGAGAAGCAAATGTAAAGATAGAAATATTGAAATGGTGCAAAAGGCTGAACAGGTACTTAAAGATGACTATATCAATACCCATAGCTTTATGAAAATTGGACCCTATTGAAACACTATTCTCTAATTGCAAGTAATTGATATGTATAGGTAACTGAATAATTATATCTTGATTTCTTCCAAGTTCATTTCAAATCTTTTTATTTTTCATAGCAGCTAGTTAGATCAAGCCCAAGATTACAACAGAAACAACAACTTAAAGAGATCAATGATGAACAAGATGGGAAAAGGGTGAGCTTGAAAAGGACCAGAGCTATTTCCAATATGGTATGTAGCACATTCTGTTAGGCATTAATTTCTAAATTCTTACAAACATTGAGTTGAAGATTGCTGACCAAGTCTTTCTAAAGCCTAGCTATTATATGAAATGTTAATAACATTAACTATCATTTTTTTTTAAGGGTCATGATTTTGAAATAAGTAGCAGTCAAGATGGATCACAAGACATTAATTATCAAAAAAATGAAAAAAGGAGATGTAGAGTCAGCAGAGCAATAAAACCCATAAGCGTTTAAGGGATGTGCAGCCTTACTAAATGTTCCTGTTTGCAGTTGGATACGCCTGTTTACTATGGTCAATAATATAACATATTTCATAGGTTTATGACAATGAATGTTGAACTTTTTGTATTGCCTTCAGTTCCTTATTAGTTGCTGGCATCATTAACTGATTCACAGAATGTAGTTATGTTGTACATTTTTTCTGATATAACTCTATTTTGCCATTGAGATAAGGAAGAGTATACTTAAGTTCAGATTTCAAAGACACTCTATTCATAAGAGAATACCGTAGTTGCTCGATCTGCCGCCCAGGGCGGCTATTTTTTTCGAGAGCCCTTTTGACCCGGCGCTTATTCGAGTAGGGGCGCTTATTTTAAAGATCACTTTAAAAAAATGGAAATTAAGACCATTTTACTAATTTACGCACATTGCTAGGAGAAGCTAAGAAAACAAAAACATGACACTTTTATATATAAAAAACGGGAACTTCCGAGCTGCAGCGTTTTTCGTTAAGCCCTGTTTAACAATAACATCTGCTGTAGCTTCCAGCTTTTAAAGTCAAAAGTATTAGTAGGTTACGTTTCTTGTTGCGAATGTCATCCTCCAGTTCAGAATTACAACGCAATGGCAGCCATATCAATAAACTATGATTTTTGATTTAGAATTCACTGTTTGATTGAAAGATATTCCAGCCTTATTAAGGACAATGCATTAAAAGTCTTACTTTTAGTCTAGATTATTCCACTGAATATTCAGTACTATACGACTACAGGTTAGCGACACTGTCTGACAGGTTAACCGGAAGTTCTTACCCGGCGGCTATTCGAGCCCCCCGGCGCTTATTTTTTTAGAGGGGTCTATTTGGGGGCGCTAGGTCGGACCGGCGGCTATTCGGACAGGGGCGGCAGATCGAGCAACTACGGTATTTTGAAACCTACTAATTTTCAGCCCACTTAAGTCTTTTCAAACAGCCACAAATTTCTCTTGAAGAGAGCTAATTCATATTCATATAAAAACACGATGTTAAAGCTATAATCAAGCACTATCAGATGATATGTTTGTTTTTTGATATCTCAAAAAATAAAAATGTCCATGATGCTTGTTTTTTTTGTTTTTTTCTTAAAATTCAAATAAATTTGAGTGACACCAAACTCTGGCTAAAGATGTCCTAAAGTCAAAAATATATAATTTTATAGCATTTAATATCTTTTATAGAAAATGATTTTTGGGGACATATGTTTGTGCAAATAAAAAAAGCAATTAGACCCTCTGTTGACTATTTTTTCCGAAAACCCCCAATTTTTGTTTCTTTCAGCAACTATATAAAATAAGATAAAACTAGTTCTTAGAAATAATACAGATACTGTCAATTACTTGATAGGCAACCATGCAATATATTCACTATTGTATCTAAAATATATTGGATTCAAATCATTTAGGATTACACTATGTTGAACAAGTAAATTGCATAGAAGACATATATGTACACAACTTTTTTGTTATAAAACTTAGCATGTAATTGAAGTAAACTGTTAAAAAAGTATTGCATCACTTTATACATGTTAATAATTATGTTCTTTTGATTTTACAATGATAATTTGAATCATATGTTACACAATGTAGAACAATATCAGAGCATTGACTTATAGAGCCAACTAACAAAATCATGTTAACTTGTACAGTTTTTTTATTTGATGGCTTTTTTACAAGGCTAACCCAGAAATTAAACATCACAAGCAAGACCTGGAATAAAGGTTATTGGCTTGGAAAGGACAAAACTTGATTGACTTGGCTATCTAACCCAACGAGATGACCATATATTGAAAAAAAATATCCATTTCAGCAATGACTGTTTATACGTTGTTATAATTTATAAACAATGTTTCATTAAAAAATCTAATTTTTTTAAAGAAGTTTAAATAGACATAATAGTTTTGTCACTTTCATAATTGTCAGTGATGCAATATATATTTACTAAATGATTGGAGCCATTCAACAAGAAAGAGAAAGATTGATTTATCTTTCCCTCTCCTTTGCCGGCTCCAACCGTTGAGTTTTATCAGTATAAAGGCCTTATATTAAGGCGTTATTTTTACTTTTGTTAAGCCAGGTACTCGAAATACATAATTTCTGAGAAAGGGACTACTTTCAACTTGCCTACCCCCTTGTGTCAAAGAGAGCACGGGTGATTCGCAGTGTCCTTTTTGTGACCTTTTCTCAATTCAAATGATAAATTTGTTAAATTTGAAATATTGCATATAATTATGTCTTTTAAAAGATATATTCAGCCTCACATAAAATTAGAATATTTCCTGCAGAGTCTAGAATTTGGGCCACTATGAAATAATCTTTGATGAAACTTTTTCTCCAAGTGACACAAGAGATCACTTGGTAATTATTTATTCTATAAGGTTTCATGCATGATATAATGCAAAAATAAAGTAAAATAAATCTAGTTTCTCTCAAACTTTGCCACTATTCTGCCAGACTACATACTTTACTTTTTGTGGATTAGTATCATCTCTTTTTCCCTATCTTGAAAAGTTATTTCTTGCTCACTAAAATACTTTTTGATTTTTTTTAGCCTCAACATACGACACGTCTAGATTTTGTTGTATTGGTTTCTATCTTCTCCAAACTTTATTAATAAAGATGGGGTTTTCTTTAAAGCATTTTTTCATAAGTGAGAGTTCCAACATTTCGGTTGGGCTAAAAATCTTTCCTAGTAAATGGTATTTTGCTTCACCAACTAGCATTTTCATCATCAATATTTTCACTGACCATTTCATTCTCGAAAACTGTTTTAAGTGAAAAGTGATTGGACAAAGTATCAGTATTATCCCAAAACTCTTGATCTTATCAAAAAGTTCAGTACTGACAATATTATATTTAACCACACTAGTCCCTCCTATATCAGGTATACAAGTGAAAACATTTTTTGAATTGGGATTTAATCTACCATTGACAATATGACTTTTAAAAGACATACATGATAGTTGTCATTTTGTAGTCATGTAAATCACCAAGTTCTGGTATTAAAGTCACCCATTAGCACAAAAGAGTGCTTCATTATACTTTCCAAGTATTTCACATAGTGCATTTTCTAACCTAATTATTCCATTTCTTACATCTTGATAATTCTAGAATGTTGAACTTTCATTTAATCTCCAATTAAACATCATTGCTGGATGAAAACAAGTTCCCTATTACAATAACAAAAATAAGGTCTTCAAATCTTATCTTGTATTTATGGATTTATTAGCTGTCGAGTCCTATTTGATCAATTATCTTAAACGAATCAGAACAGAAAAGACCATGCTATAGATATAAAAGAAATTTAGAGAACGCTTTATGAAAGCAAATAGTAAGGTTCAGTGTGACATTTTTTTTTTTAATTCAGCACGATCATAATTTAATAACTTACCTTTAGATGCATTTTTTTTCAAACATATTTGATGACAGCTAATGTATCAGTAGCATTGTCCATGACAAAGAGAGTTGAAGATGTTATAATGTATCAATAAAAAAAAGATGGCTGTGTATACGTAGATATCACCAACGGGACATCTTGTACACATAGGTAACCTATGGAATCTACAGCAATAACTTCCTGGTAGAAAATGACATTTGGGTCATGTTTTATACCTCACGCACCACCTAATTCTAAACAATTTTTCTTTCTAGCAGTAATTCTTAGGTTTCAATTCTAATACAATTGGGAACCTATAGCATATAAATTCAAGGGTATATAGTGTACTGCATTTATTTAGAGTAACATAGTTTTTTGTAGAACATTGCGTAGAACACAAGGTAACAAAATTTGACCAAACATTGAATTGGCTAAGTCTTTTGATTGGTTATGACCAAGTACATTACACTGGTCACAAAACCATATTTGGTTTCTCTGAAATGTCCTTTTGAATCTCAGAATATCAAATGCATTAATATTTTCACTTTAATTTTGAAGGATATTTTGGATCATTGGGAGTAGAACCAACAACAAATATTTTAAGTTTTAGTTGGCAATTTGTTTTTGTTGCTTATGATAAGGTGCACTACACTGATGCCAAAACTGCTTTTGTTTACTCAGAAATCTTGATTTTAAGCTCAAAATGTCAATTCACTCTAGAAATGTTTTAGTTGGCAAATTTTTGTGCTTAATTGTGATAAAGTACATTAAACTGATAACAAAACTGCTTTTAGCTTTTGTGAAGTGTCATTTTTTTTCATTTTGGTGATCGAGAATAAATGTTTGTTCTACAAATGTATTTTATAATTATTAATTAACACAACACTTCTGTTACACATTTTAAGAAAACATGTAAACATGCTAATGCATGAAATTATTGGCCATTGACCCCCTGGCCCCCCTCTTCCGCCGCCCCTGATTTTATAGGTACATGTTACTGCTTTTATATGTCTAGCACTGTATGTATAGCGGTGGGTCTGAATAAAGCTTGGCGTGTAGATGAAACAAGCGCATTCAAACCTTTAATTATTACCAGATAATATGAATGTCATGATCAGTTAATTAGCCATCCTTGTGGCAATTGAACTTTTAATGTAAGCTACATGATATTGATATGGGAGCATGGTCTTCTGCCTTGCCCCATGTCTGTGGCCTTAGGAAAGATACTTAGTCCCAATTTCCCTTCTTCACCCAGGAAACGATAAACCAAGTTTCTCTCAGGAATTTTTTGGGAAGTAACCTACGATAGACTAGCAGCCTGTCCAGCGGGAGTGAAAGCTCACAGTCGCTTGTGCTACAGGAACTGGGGATATGCACCGGCCTGAAGGGCCTTAATGGCTCGAGTATGACCTTTTATGTTTACTTTACCATGATATTGATATGAGTGATAGCATTTTTGTAAAAATGATGGCTACTATCCCAGAATGCAGTGCATAGATCATGTAAACTACCGAACCTCTAGGGCCTCCCAGACCTTTTTTTTCGTTTAGAATAAATGGAATAATTTTGATGATTTATTCTTTTAACGACTAGCTACATGTTTATCCTTGCTTCCACCAGGTAGCGTTATCACACAAAAATTAACCAAATTTTGACCATTTATCAAAAATGCCAAAATCTGGTCAATTTTTTTCTTTCAGCAGCTAATAAAAAACAACGAACATCAACATTTTGAAGCTATAAACATGCTTTTAATTAAGATTGTTTTTGTATTTTGATATTTTAAAAATTGAAGGAGTTGATTCAATTTTTGTGAGAAATTTGTGATTTTTTAGGGTAATTGCTTAATAGAAAAACTAATATATTTCGATTTTTTCTTCGGGTAATTGCTCAAGAAAAAAGTTGTAGTTCTGAAAAAATATCATTTGGATAAAGATTTCTCCAATATTTAAGGGCAACAAATAACTCGAAACTGTTTCGAACCCTTAAACAGACTCACCCTCACACTCACAGATAAAACCGGGTTTATTGTCATTCTTTTCGGGATCTTATATAAATACATGTATGTGTAGTGAAGATATATCGAATTCTGTACCAATATCCCCTCCCCATTTATACTAAGTTTGTCCCCTGTTTGCTGTTATAAGTTACGTAATTCAATGAATGTCACTTTTGTCACGACTGCACTCGATATTGGTCAACCTTTAAATGCCAAATCGTTTTCTGTTGCATAGGCTGTAGGATTTCAATAGTTGAGAAATGTGTGAACATTGGTGGAGAATGTTATGGAATAATTCTCCTCCGAAGTCTTGCAAACAACAGATTTATATCTAGCAATGAAAGGAAATCATACTTTATTTTTTTTTACCAAAAGTAAAAGTGCATCGCAATCATGGCAGCGTCTACTTTGCTGACTTCAAGTTCAAGTCGGGAATAATGTTTATTTGTGGTTCGGAATTTTCATGACTTTGGATAAATCTTTTAAAAAACATTTAGATCGGTTTTGGAAATATCAAAAAGCATTGCGTCAAGGATTTGTAACAGTTTTTGAATGAGACGTACAACGTAAAACGTTTCCTTTTACTTTTGTGTCATTTGTACGCGTCACGAGCTAATCCATACATGATGGACTGGAAAGATTGTCAACGGATGTAAAATGGCATGGATTTGTCCTGGAAATAGGAAGATTGGTCAAGGAGCTGATATAAGTGATGTAAGTAACTTGATATTTGCTCGAGATCATTGGGGGTATACTTGAAAGAAGGGAGCAGCTCGAAATATAGCCTTATATGGATGAAGACTTAAGTAGGGTGGAGGGGGGCTATCCCAGAGTCCCAGAAAATTAAAACCCATATCTCAGATTCCAAAGAATCAAAAATCAAAATCCCAAATCCCATATAATTCACCCATAAATCCCAAATCTCAAGAAATTCAAATGGTAAATCCAAAATCCCAAACAATTTAAAAAAGGGTGGTGAATCCCAATCCCAGCGAATAAGTTAATCCAAAATTCAAAGGTATTCTATTTGTAAATCCCAAGTCCTAAACAATTCATACGGGTGAATCCCAAGTCCCAGAGAATCCCTCAACCCCCTCCTTAAAATATGTTCTCACACTTCATACAGAAGTACATTTATTATTTCATCTACTGAATAGAATTAAAGCTAATTGGAAATAAGTTTGCAGGTTTGTCAGCCATGGTCGTCCTGGTTTTTACTTTTTCTTCATAGTATTGAATGTCATGAATAAGATGTTAGAACTCTGATTGTTAATATGAACTTTGGCCAGCCTATTGTTCATGATGTATTCAACAATCAATTTAAAGTTATAGCTTTTGTTTGTGAAGAAAAAACATTATTTCAGTGCAAAAGTACATTCATTCTTAAGGATGGTACTTTCTTTAGGGTAACATAAATCATGAACCAAGTTATTAGAAATGAAGGGATAGTCATATATTTAGAATGAGGTGGAAATTAGGTGGGTTAGAGGAGGAAAGTTTTTTAATTAAAGGAGTGCTATATAAACATGTTTGTCCTATCACACAAAATTATTTAGTACATTTGCAAGCAACTTTCTTATTGTGATTTTGATTGAAAAATGATGAACCTTCAATGAGTAAAGCTTACTACTAGACTGAAATATGTTCTTATATATTCTATAGTATCCATTACCAACTGATAACTTGTAGAAATAAAGAATAATAATAACTCCGAAAATCATGTTGCTTGATTTATTTTCAAGACAAAA
>JAVSBT010369184.1:0-11138 GCA_033118115.1 Pharyngocirrus eroticus
TCTTTCCATACAAGATATATTTGTGTTTGTTGATTGAAAATTGTCAAATCTTATTCATAGATTTTAAATATATTGTGCACGTTTTCGTGAAAAATGTTTTTTTTTTCCAATAATACAAAATTGAAAGTTAAATTGTGATGTTTAATTTTTGAATCCATTGGGTTGACAATTAACTGATGGGATCTCAAACTGACAACTAGATATAAATTGTATTTCTAATTGACAGGAATTTGTTCTGAAAATCATTGTATCCGTGAAGTCTGTAAATGCCTTTAGGTGTAGAATCTTCACAAGTTCTTGTTCTTATAAGGCTTCAAACAAACTCCCAATCATTCTTTCTGAATTATCAAGATAATGTCAAGTTTATTTCTATTGTAATGATAGGAAACATTGGTAGTTTATCAAGGCAAGGGGCAGAGTATTCCTTTAAAAGCCTTGTGTAATAGCATTCATTTGGAAGCTTAAGATAAGCAGGTATCTGCAAGGGATGGGAAAGGAAGCAGGAACTGGCTGATGCAGCGCTGATAACCTTCAAACATCTTCCACTGCGGTGCCCTATGTGAGAGGTCACATAATTAGCCGCTTTTTGTTTTGTTTCAATACAATGGGAGAGCCATTGTAACTTTTCAACTTTTCACTAATTGGCATATTGGCATCCTTTCATTCCATTCCTAAGATATAGGTTAATGTCTTGCTTGATGCAGAGTTTACATGAAAATTGTCAAATGGCATATCTATGTTGTTTCTGTTTCCTATTTTTTTGTCTTAATTATTGTTGGTTTTTCATATTTTCCTCTGGTGCAAAAAGGGTGAAAGTCTAGCATATAAAATACAAACAAGGATGCATTATAGAGTGTAGGCTATGGAATTGTGTCATTTGAAGACACTTTTGTAAGTTATGGTTTCGTTATCGAATTTTTGTTCACTTTATTTCCTAGTGAAAGAACCAAAATTGAACTGAAAAGCTATATATCTTTGTAGGACCTGGGAGAAGCCATATTTGTACACAGAACAGTCTAAAAAATAGATATATATTGCTTAATCTATGAGACTTTCTAAAATAACGAACCTGGAATAATTGCATTGATTGTTCTTTCAAAGGAGGAGTTAAACACTAAAGCCGTTGCAGAAATAGTCTTAGTTTCCTAGAATTACTCTTAAAAAGTCTTGACTCTTTGTCAAGGTCTCTTCCATATAGCCCACCTCATAGCCCACACATTGTATCCACTTCACTAATAAATGAATTAACTTGTAGTATGCCACTCTTTATTTATTTTTTAATTCAGGCGATTTTGAAACATAATGTCTTAAAGTCAAAAGCATTTGAATGTGAAAATATTCAATACTGCTTCCTAAGTGTAGCAAGTTAGCAAGCCTAGTGTTTGCTAGGGTTTTTGTCTCGTGTCAACAGTGTTTTTCTCTATTGGTTTGTGTGTACATTTTCTAGTGAAAGGCTATGGCTGCTGCCTGCCGTCTTTGCTTATTCTTAATATAGTAACCATTACGAAAGGTTCAGTCATTAATCCAGAAGCTTTTAAGCTTTGTTTCACAAATAAACACAGGCCTAGTAGAACACAGGATGGACCTACATCAACTTAGAGTATCCAGCTAAAAGAAAGCTTTTGTACTTGAGTTAGAAAAAAAAATCTATAAAAGGGAATGGGATTAGCTACTGTGCCTTGGTTTAGGCTTTTTATAAATGTGTGTTTTGTATTGCAAATAGTAACAAAGACAGGAGAAAAAAAGAGGAAATGGGGTAAAAACTTAGAGATTAAGCTTGTATAAACAGTTCCTATTGTTTGACAGAAAAGTCATGGAAGCATCCATGGTGGTCTCCATAGTACAGATTTGTGTCAAAATAAAACAATTTGTAATCGTTGTGTATAGCTTTAAACACTGTAAATATGTATAAAAAGACTTTTAAAAAATTCAAAATCTTTAGCAATGTCCATTTTTAGTTGAATTATGTTTCATTTATATTTTCATGGAATTTACCATTAAATATGGTTCAGGTCATTTTTTGAAATACTTACTAATACAGAGAGAAATTGATTATGGAAAAAAATATCTTCCACATTAAGAGAATAACATACCTGCGCTACAATATATTAAACTTAATTTATCTTTAACTAAATAATGAACTGCAATATGATAAGAAATGAGGCCATCACTATTGATGCAATATTTAAAAAATGGATCGCTTAGTCAAATAGTCCCTGGAAAAGGGTTACTATTGCCTAGGACTATTTGATCAAAAACAGGAAATAAAGTTGTATTATAGGAGTAATTAACCTGCATTCTTCAATAATCATTAACAAATGATTTGAATTAGTGTTACCTGATCTTTGGATCTTGTCTTTTGTAATCTTCCTTGTCTGTTAGTTATCATTAAAGGTGTGCCTGAAGATTGTATTTCTGTATGTGGTAACATAAGAACTTTAATATTTATATAATTGATTACACTATGTACAAGTAGAGGAAAAATTAAGACTTTTTTTTTAGTTGATAAGAATTAAGTGAAAGTTTAAGAAAAATGTGTATTATTTTCGGTGATCATTTGGTTTTGATATTACTTTTTATGGCAATTATTTATGATTTATTATCCTTATATTCAGGAATATTATCTCATTTTGATTATTTAGAATAAATGGGAAAATTTGCAATCCAATGTCATTGCTTTATTATAGTAACCTAGTAGTAAAACATAGCCTAGAAAGTAATACAGTTTTTAACTTGCATACTTTTCTCTTTAACCTATACATGGATAGATTGAACTTCAGAATCTAAAATATAAATAGAGTGGATAGATATTTTTTTTTAAATCAAAAAAGCTATAATTTTGAAGAAAACTATGTACTTTTGAGATTTTGGGTGTCACACTTTTTTTCATAGTAAAAACTGTCTGTGAAATGAGGAACTGATTGGTTTTTATCCTTATGCTTTGTTTAGGAAAAGTTCAACACTTATCCTTAAACTCCCTCCTGAAATCCAAGAAAGAGAACTTGCTGAGCTGTTAGGATTATTCATATGTGTAAACCATTTTCAATATGGCACATATTAGAAAGAGACTCCAGTTAGAGCGGATAGAATGTTGATTTTTCTCTGTGTTGTTTCTAAACCTGTCCATCAAATCCTAGGACTTCCCTTTAGATATCTAATGGGCCAATGAGAGGCTTGGAGGGATGCATTTTTCATGAGTGGGCGTGTTTTAGTTGAGGATCCATGATGGTGTTTGCAAGTGACTACACAGTTGCTGCTGATGTAGCGTAAAGTTGCTACATTGATTTTTGACAGTAGTCTCTATTGTAATTTTACTTTTTCATTTGCTCACCTAGTTTCTCTCTCTCAATGTCACTATATCTCTATGGATGTATTCACAGATGGATCTGATGCAGGGCCATACGGCTGTCAGAGGTAGGAGGGGATTTTTTTGTAAGAATTCATCCAAGGATTTTCTTGTAAAATATCCGCTTTAAATATCTTACTTTATAACTGATACTTAAGAAACAATAACCATGCATGAATGAATAAGAATCATCACAACCGTGTGTTCTCAGACTTGTGGTAGAATATCAAGGCTCCAATTATATCTCAATTAACAAAAATGAATCTTGATTGATTATTAAACAAATTATTTGTATCTATATTAATTCCGCCAGAGTAATATTTTAGTTATTTTTCACTGACTTGTGTAGTTAGGGGTACAAGGGAAAATGTGCCAGATTCATTCAAAAGCACCATTTGTCATATAACGCAGGTGTAGGACCATTTGATACTGTGTATTCTGTATCAGGTTCTCTGGTATTCTCCAAGTATTCTTATTGTAGGAGATAATGTTGACTTACTAATATATATGTATAGCAATCACCATTATGAAGTGGGATATTAACCTGGCATTTGACGAAAAGAAAAGTAGTGAGATTATCAAGTCATGGAGTGATCTTTAAAATTATTCAATTCTAGAAATCTATTAATTCTTGAAGCTATATTGGATTTGTTGGTGGTTTTTATTTTCATTATTGAAGTTTTGATGGTGTCTTGGAGAAAACAATTATTGTAGATTTTGAAAATTTAAATGGATTTTTTGTCTAAAGCTTACCGCAGACACTAAATAGCTGTCCATAGTTTTGACAAGATTTTAAGTCATACAGCCCAAGGCAATGGGTATTAATATGATATTTTATTGCATTCAAAAGGCCAAAAGGATAATAATTTGGAAGTAACCTGTTGTTTATAAAGTGAGGTGAGTTGTTTTGAAATTTTGTGACAGAGACAAAAGAGAATCCTTTTTAAACATTCTAACTAAAACGAACTAGTATGTATTTATGTAAAATGTTTTGTCACAGTGTTTAAACAAAAATTCCGAAGATCAGAAGCTATGTGGCAAATAGCGATCTTTTAGATTTTATTTTAGAAAGAAAAGCTTCATAGGTACTACTACATAAATTCTCTACTTTATTTTACTAAACCAGTTTCACTTTCAAAATGAACAAAAGTTAAAACACATCGTCTGCTGCTTCAATACAAACAAATGTAAAATGTTTTTAAAGTACACCTTACTGGTTATACTTACTAGGCCTACTACCGGTTTGAAAGTTTTGAACCCTACCTGGAGACTCTAGGATAAAGACCATTGATGTACTGATGTACCTGTTTCTTGGCTAGATAATTGACAAGAAAAGTAAATTGTTTGGACAGTATTCTCTTTAAAATTCTTTGGTGATTATCACTCCCTTTTAGAACCACTTAGAAATATGTAGTGAGTGCCCGGTCAAAGAAGTGAGATATATATTTTGATAATAAAGCACAAAACAAGACTGTAAAATATAGTTTTGATTAAATCATTAACAAATGTGCTGGAGTATTTATTAAACAGGTCAGAAAATAATTGTGAAGAATGAAAACGGTAAAAGAAATAATAATCATAGCTTGTTGTAATTGCATTTTTTAAATTTATTTCCCTTCAGATAAATTGTATAAATGTTTTAATAAATAATTTGAATGAAATATTTTGATTAGTGTATTTCCTTATCAGCACACAGAAACAAGAGTTTTCTTATTTCAGACTATAACTATGGTTCTTGTTTATTATGTAAGGGAATGGAAATCACGCAAAGGAGTAATGAAAACATCTAACCTCAAGTTTAACAATATTAAAGACATTTAGATTCTAATGTAGGCTCAATATATGATCAGAAATATGAAATATAATTTATAAAACATCTACTGTATACATAGACTGTCTGCTATTTATGTGTCTGTAGATTAATGCCCAGAATTTTCTCCATGTGTGTCTACAGATTTAGCTCCCAGCTGGATTTTAAAGAGTCCTTTACTGTAATGGGATTTAGAAAAGCTGACATCAATAAAATCTTGTCGTTTAAAAACAGGTTGTAATCAGATAAATGCGAATTTCTTGTTAGAGGGTGAGAATTAGATAATTAGAAACAATCAGCTGGGGAAAGAAAAAAAACTCTATGGAAGGTAGCCTTGGAATAAATTTAAAAAAATTACAAAGTTGAATGCAGATAAATAGTCTAACAAAAAAAATATCAAAGTAACCTGCAAGCCAAAAAAGGGTAATTAAAATTGTGAACGATTTGATGTTATAGGAAAATAGAGTAATAGGCCTGTTTGTGGTAATAATTCTGTGCATAATGCTATAATAGTGAATAAATAAGACCTGACTATAGCATTTCAAACATATTACATATTCTTCATCAGGATGAAGAATATGTAATATGCTATAATAGATTTACAGTATTTTTGTATTACGAAATCATAAGTTAAGAATAAAAGATATTTATGGAAATGTAAGGCCTTTTGAATTTTCGTAACATTTTGATCATTTTATTAAGTTGCTTCAGTAGGATTCTATATTTTGTAGTTTACCATCTAGCAATAAATACAAGTTTACTTTGAAATGACAGAGAGGACACAAAAAATCACTTAAAAAATTCAAAACAGTTTTGCAAGGAAAAGGGACTTAATCCTGATTAATCATTCTTTAAAAAGGTTTTCGGACAAACAGTCAAGTTTTGGATTTCTTCTCTATTGTCTTGTGACATCATGTCAGACAAGACTGCTCATCCTTTGATTGGAATTTTTAATTGGCCATCTATTAGCTGTCATCGATAGGTGGAACAATAAACCGTCACTGATTGACAAGGTGACACAGCTCTTTAGAGATGTGTTGGGAATAGCATGCCAGTGTTCAGCTTTGCATGATTGTAAATTTTCCTCCTAGCTGTCTCTTGTCTTTTGGGAATATTGTCAAGATAATACTGTGTACAGATTTTTGGCAGTCTTCACCTCTGCGATTGGTTTGCAGATACCATTTCATAGGGTTAGCCTGGACCTTCTAAGGTAATACTACTTTCCAGGGGTTTTTTTTTGTGTCGGTAATTATTTTTCTTGTAGATATTTTAGAGCCTTTATTCTAGTTTTTTACCAATCTGTGGCACAACCATGTCGAGTGACTATTGTGTAATCCTTTTCCAAGAAAGATTTGTGGATTATGAATGTATTACAAACATGTTACAGTTTGAATCACATAAAAACAACATTTTTTCATTGAAAAGCTTTTGGGTTGGTTGGCTTGAAAGGAGCTGTTCATCAATTTATAAGATTCTTCAAATATATATTTTTTAATATATAAAATATTCGATGGAGTAAAGTGGAATATACATGATGTAATCGCAAATATGCAAGTTGAATTTGTTTTATTGAGACATCTTTTATCCAGGCTTATTAAATTGCTACAGAATCCAGTAGCTGCAATTCCATGTGTTTCATTTTTGTTTGATAATACTGTTAATTCTTTATTGACTGTATTTCATTATTACTTAATTGACAACAACTTGAGACTATTATGGCCCATTTAGAGCATTGTTATGTATTCTAGAAAATGGCAAATGGTAAAAGTCTCGACTACTTAAGATGTGTAAAATGTACACAACACTTTACAAGCACTAAATGTCTTGGCCACTATTACAGGTAATAAATGTTTAATTATTGGGAGATCTAGAGGAAAATTTGTTATGGCTTGCCTTGTAATGTCCTTTAAGCTGATGTTCAAAGTATTGCCAGCATTTATTTGTATTTGGTTTTGGATTTAACAGAACATTGACAAATTTATTTTCAATGTTTGCATGTCCTATGCTTTTCTGTTTGAAGACTTGTCACAAAGACTAATTCAACATGCAAACTATTGGCTGAGCTTTTTACTTATAACTTATTCACACACAAACCTAGTGAGCTGCTTTACAATTCCATTTGGTGAATTTGTAGGTTATTTTTTTGTCATAATATGGTATAGCATTTGACTCTGAAGATTGTCCCTTCAATCAGAACAAAAATTAGAGCCAAGTTCAAAACAGCTATGTGCTTCTAAAATGTATTTGACTATAAGGAATAGTGATTTGATATGCTACAATATGTTGTGGCGTTCTTGTTTTGAAAAGACACATTTTTACTCAAGGAATTAATTATTATATGAACTTGTAAAAATTATCCTTTTAAATTCAAAAACGGAAAATATTCTTATGATAAGATGTAGCAACATTTTGATATCTTTCTAAGTAATCATTATCAGAAATTGATACGGTTTATGAATAGACGATTTTCAATTATTGATTGAAGTAATACATTTAAAAACTATTTCATTTCCACATGCACTCTCCAACTGTCAGCACTTTACTTAATTCTGTGTATCTATGTACACAAAAGAAAAGGTAAAAAAATGGAGCTAATTTATGCAAAGGTCAGTTGTTATTTGCAGCTGTCAATCAAAGTTGTGTGTATTCTTATGACAAAGTCATACTGCATGTATAATCAGATAAAAACTCAACTTGGAGTGTAAACATTACAGTTTTCAAGTTCAGCTGGCAAGTTTTATAGCATATATTCTTGTTGTTTCATAGCAGATATTTCTTGATTCTGTCCGTTTATTGATATTGAGATTTTACTAATAGTGTAGTGTTTATTAGAATATTTTTTTTATTGAATTTTATGCATTTTGAGTTGATAATAATTGCATGGGTTTTTCTAATAATTATGATTTGATGAGCAGTTTATATTATATACACAAGACTTCTTTGTGTCCTTTTTGTTGTGTTCTATTAAAATGAGTATCATTTGTTTCCATGTTTCCAGTTAAAACTGAACCTACAGATATCAGTTCCGCAGATTCCCCGTTTGGAACTGGAGACAATCTTGAATCCTTTACAGGAGGTAAGCCCTTCATTTTATGGAGGCATGCTATAGATTGAATGAGAGGGAATTTAGTATTTCATTCATTACTAACATAGTCAATTAATAGGGTTATGCATCATATAAAAGGGTATTATTTGCTGTTGATTTGCATGGTATTATTTTACTGGCTGTGTTTTTCTGTATATCAGGGAAGAATGTGTATGATTGTTATGAATTGTATTACGGGTATTCTTATGAAATTGTAAATTGTTACTGGGTGTGTTGAAGGATATTTTTTTTCTACTGTAGGAATGATTACAGGATCAAATATAATTGTTTCATGGTTTGTTGGTGGTGTTTTTTACAAGATTATTTCAGAATCTAGAGTATTTTATAAGAAAATGAAATGCATGAATTTCATATTCCCATGTATGATGATAGCTCATGAAATTGAAAATGAAAAATTGTGATTTTTGGCACCACATTGAAAGCTGAGAACTATAACTAAGTCTTCAAAAATTCAACTGTTCTATTCATGCTAGCTTTTATCCTGTGGTTTATAATTTCATAAAGAACTGTTTTGTATTTCATAAAGATAACTCAAATAACCTTGTCGGATTTGATGTAAGCATCTCAAAGTGGTGTATGAATCGCAATATTTTTTCTGTATCTTTTTCAAAGAGGAGGCATCAAAGTTACTAACCAATTGAAATTTATCTGCCCACAATTCACTTTCTTACAAAATAATCAAAAATTCTTATTGTGTCTGAATAATAAATAGCAAAATGACTGTACTGAATCGTCCTGATTTGTACTCAATACAAGGTCATTGCTACCAAAAAAAACACTAATGAACAGAAAAGAAAAGAAAGCTTGAACAAAAGCACAGAGGAAATCATTTACTTCAATTTTGTATGATAAGTGACTAATTTGGCTTGATTAGATTGGTACTTTGTTCATAATTATCCTTTTTTGTTGCTTTTATATTCATTGATTGAATCAATTCTTGAATGCTAGAGCCAGTGTTATACAGAAGTATGATTTATGTATATGAGACAAATGAACAGATTTAAATTTAGGGAAGGCAACTTCTAGAAGTAGATTTGTATCAAACTTTAAAACGAAGAATATTATAATAATGCAAAATAATAACATTCTCACACAAAAAGATTTTTGAAAGATTGCATGAAAAATGAAGAAATCAACTGTGGCAGGGAGTGATTCATGACAAAGATAAGAAGATGGGAATTTGTATGAGGGATTAATTACCTTCATTTTTATATGAAACAGGGGAAAACATGAATGTAGAAATGTTGCAGGGGTCCTTTTTCTGCCATGATACATGCAAGGGGTTTTGTCAAGGTTTTTGTTTCTCTTCTGATAGAATCATGCCATTGTGATATGTTTTAATACCCTTTTGGATGTTCTTGAATAATTATAATTTTTTAAAAAAAAAGACATTTTGGGCTTTTATTTATTTAATCCTTTTCAATTGAAGAAACATTCACAATACTACTTGTGGTGTTAAATGACACCAAATATATTTGCTTATAAATGACCTAAATCAGGGGAACTAATTTGTGTTTGGAAATGATTTTGTAAAATGAAGATATCTGCTATATTCTTATTGTCTGCATCTTGCCCTATTAAATGCTGTACTGCCATGAAGAATGTCAACCCCACTAAGATAAACAGTCATGTCCAGTTGTTCTCTATTCATCTCCCCTATTCACCTGTTGAAAGTCATGTTTTTATTGCTAATGTTCATTTGGATGTTAGGTGTTTGTCGCTTTCACGGACCCCATGAACAGAGGTCTCCCACCTGTCTTACGCCTGTTCCTTCTTTTGACCAAAGCGTGGATTGTCAAAGCATCCAGACAAGAGTAACAGTTGACACTTTCTCCTTGACAATACATAAACGAGCACAATCACAATCTATAAGATTTTTTTCTCTCTATCTACTACACCTGCTTCCAGCCCTAGTTTGAGCTTGTGCTTTCCACTGCTTTATGAAGCTAATTGACTTGAGAATGCTTTAACACCATGTCACTGCAGAGAGACTTTCATCTTAATCACGACACTAATCAACTCATTTAATGCAGTCATTTTCTAACTAAAAGGCGTATCATTGGATTGTCTTTTGTCATCGCAAAGATGCAGGAGAAAAAAAAAATGAATTAAGCAGACAATTATCAGAGGTAGATGTGAAGATATGAAAGCGTACAGGTACAAAATCAATGTCTAGGACTCAGTTCTTTTACTAGTTTTGCTATAATTTGGTTAATATAGAAGGTATTTATATAAATCAGCTTCCATTGATCTTGGATTTTTTTTATCTCTCAAAGGCTTTACAGTTATAGCAGGGGAAAAAATATGTCATGATGACAATTTATCTGCCTGGATAGTCAGAAGAGTCTTGTAGAAAATACCAGAAAAAGGAGCCATGCACTTTTCATTGAAAATCATTTTTAGAAATCTTTATAGTTTACTGCAAACACCCATTGCAAAGAACTATTAAGCTCCCAGAAAACATGGATTTGATAATGGAAAAAAGAAAGTCCTTGCTGAGTTGAATCCACAAATTTAATAACTCCAGTGATTGCGTTAGAGTTTTAATCCAATATCTGTTGAGTAGTACTTGTAAGCTGTGGATTTGAACAATTAATTGAACCAGATAAGTCAATTCCCCACAGACCTAGCCATACATGCACTCGTCTTTGCACCAAAAAAATCCCTTTGAAAGCCTTAAATTAGTCTACAAGATAGTAATTTCTTTGTGTTACACCCTTATAAAATGAATGGAATTGTTGAATAACCCAAAGCTTGAGAATATCCAGGATTTCAGAGTGGATGACTTCTGCTCAGATTATAGCCTTACTGTTTCAGAATATGCTCAAGATAAAAGGAAGACAAAGAAAATCATCTTAGCTAAATACAAATTCATT
>JAVSBT010369517.1:0-11136 GCA_033118115.1 Pharyngocirrus eroticus
TTTATGTATGCGGTGATATTAAAATGATGTTTGATGTCAAGGTTAATTTTAAGACAATCCCTTCCCCCCCCCCCCTCCCCCCCACGGTTTGTAAAATTTGGGATAAGGTTTGGCCCCCCCAATATTTTTTCTGTTACACCGCGCCTGAAGACTACATACTTATTAGGGCTACATTGACAAACTGGTTATCGGATTTTTACCAGTTCTTTTTAATCATACGGTTATCATGATACACATTTCTGTTGTTGCGACAATTTTGTACAGACAAAGACAAATGTTTTTCATTGCAAAATCTACATATTTCACTTAGAAAAACAGTAATTTACCCATACTTCTTATATTTTTTTCTCTTTCCATGAATACTTCCAAATATGTTTGTGTCATTTTACTTTAAATGTTCCATGGAATGAATGGTTGACCATAGCCAGGCATTTAAGGCGGGAAAATCTATAGAAATGCCTTCTATCAGGTGTTTCCAGGACTAGTTATGAATATTTTGTACTGCATCACTACCCTTAACCTCTGACTTACCAATGATTCTTCTGGAGTTTTCAAGACTTTGATTATCATTGTTGTTGTCCTCTTCCACATGGTTCAAATGGCATCCTCCTAAAGCTATTTCCAACTATTCAAAAATGATAACAATTATGAATAAATACCAAATAGTCATAGTACTCTATTTGAGCACATTCAAGAGCACACTGATTTTTAGAATGCTTAGGGTATGGGGAATAAGAATTATTAAGCTTGTTTGCAAATTGCTAGTGAAAATCTTGGTAGAACAGGTGGCGACAGCTGGAAATCTGGGTATCGGATCCTAGAAATCACATAATTGATCATAACTTATATTCTATTCGTGATACATGTATTTAAATTTTAATAGCCTGAGAAATCTTTTAACTTGTTTAATTTTTTTTAGAAAAAATGTATTAGCATGAGTATTTTAGTTTTTACATTTCACAAAGGACCAATAATCAGTACATGAATCACATATGATTTGGATTGAATAACAAAACAAAAATGAAATCCCTTTGTTGATAATCTATAAAATCACTTTTAGAAAAATATATATTGTGAATTCTCACCAAATATTGTTAAATAAGACCAAAAAAAAAAAAGAAATAGATGGAGGGAGGGGGTTCAAATTGAGGTACATTGGCCTTAATTTGGTTTTTCCTCATTATTTCTTCACAAAAGAGATGACGATATTGTTTAATCTTTTATTAGACTTCTTTTGGTTGAAAATTATACTTTTGAACATGTTCTGATACTCTAATATTCTTTTTATATGAAAATAAGCCCTGATTATGGGATTCAAACCTACGACCTTAGATTTAGAATAACAATTCCTATTGTTATAACCACTATAAACTAGCCAACTCATAATGTCATGAGTTACTTTTATATGGTGACTAGATTCATTACAATCAACTCCTTGCAGTTATGATGGCAACAAAACTGCAGAAAATCTTAAAGAAAAAAAGTTTGAACATACAAGAAGCTGTTTAATTAGTAATGTCAGAAATTACAGAAGCTGGCCATTGATCGTGACATGCGAAAATAGGCTACAGAGGATCTTTGATTAAGATAGAAAATTGATAATTATTCAATACATTATTCAGCAGCATGGTAGAAATTGCCCACCAAACGTCTCAGAATAAAATAAAATAAATAATAATTTTTTCATAAAATGAAAATTATGAATCAATTATTCGCCCCTAGATTAGATTTTACTTCACAGCTGTATATATATAACTATGTATTTGGTTGTTTGTACCATTATTGCCTGATGATGTCGCTTTGGCAAAATATTGCATAATAAATACAATGAAACTTATCTGACTTAAACCATTTTATTTACTAGATTTTACCTTATAAGTACAAAAGTTAATCTTTTTACTGGTTAAAATATGCTTACATTGAAAGCTTTCGACTAACACTGTAGTCATCATCAGTCATAATGACGTTTGACTTGAATGTCCACTAGATGTCGTGGTGGACATTGGCGGGTCACTTGATGAGGTCACTGACTGATGATGACTACAGTGTTAGTGGAAAGCTTTCAATGTAAGCATAGTTTAACCAGTACAAAGATTAACTTTTGTACTTATAATAAACACTGGTTAGATGAATCTACATGACTCAATCAGATTTTACCTTATTTGTTTCCTACAAAAAAAACACTCCTACCTTTTCATCATTTGCTTTTATAGTTTTTAAGATCTCATCCAGCCTTTTACTCTGATTTGCTGATAAATCATCCAATTTTTTATGGGTTGTACAATGATTTTGCTGTTGGTCATTCAGAGCGTCTTGTATCTTCCATTTACTCAATAGGTCAGTTAATTCTAGTGCATTTTTCATGTCAATATGGTCAGTTTCATAACTATCAATATCTGCATCACAGACAGACCAACTTGGTGATTTTAAAATGTTTGAAATTCCCAGAATTGCCAGTTTGATATTGACAAAGAATGCCTTAAAATCAGCACTTTGTATTTCACCATTTGGATGATGACCCATGTAATTCCTGTACCATTTGATACATGCTATACATTCCTCTAATGTACCAGGTGGATTTGAAGGTTTCTGATCCCATATCTTATCAGAGGAAGGTAGAAGTCCACAAATATTCCTCAGCAAAAGAGAAGTCAATGTTATGTCAAAAGATGATATTTTGCCAAGAAAGCTTACATTGACATTCGGATGGTTACTCCCATAAACTTGTTTCCATTGTTCTTTAAACATAGGCCTGGGAACCAATGAGGTTAAAATGTTTCGAACAGCCGGAACCATAAGAACATCATCGAAAGTCATTTTCCCATAAGTCGATGGCGCTTTTATTTCACAAACTTTGTGCAGGGCTTTGAGGCCTGGTACTCTCAACACCTGTAGAAGTCTAATCCCATTTACTGCTTCTGGAGAAAATTTCCCATGATGTATGGGTGCTATTGGCAGTGGTGGTAAGCCACCCATTGCACCTCCCACAGCTACCATGAGGTTCTAGCATTAGAGCGCTGTAAAAAGAAACTAATGCGTTATAAATCAGAATATCTACCTTGCAACTCTGCATAAGTTTAATAGTTCTACCACTATGTCCTGATGACATGAATGCCCCCCCCCCCCTTTGATTAGCAACATGCCTTTCATTAGGCCTTTCTCCCTATATGGATAGCAGATAGAGGCCAGCTGCCGTCCTTAAGACAGTTTTTCATCATTTAATCAATTACATACAAGGATATTCTATAATATCATCTGACAATCCACAACACTCGATCAATACATTTCATTGCAACCTGCCCATAGTCATTTAATAGCTGAGCTGTGTAGCTTTACATACTACATGTATAATTACGCAAATAAGCATATGATGAACACCAATATAATAATTGGGGGTTACTCAAGAGTGCTTAAGTTTGCCCTAGGCATTAAGTGGCCATCAAAAATATCCAATGATATACTCTTTAAACACCCAAAATGTCAAAAGGAAGCCCAAGTCCTCCATTCACACAGACTAGCTCTGTATACATATCATAATAGCCAATAATCTGTCTGTTTCAATCACACTAACCCATAACTCCGTGACCCAATTTAGAAGAGGAAGTCACCTAAGGAAAACGTTCCAACAAACCATACAAACTGGTCTGGCCCTTGTTGGTGGGAGCAGAGAAGATGCTACAAATAAAAAACTCTGGAAAAAACTCTGCAAAAATGCTATGAAATGTTTATAGAGAACGTTAGGTGATGATGAAGAGAAAATATTACCTGCATATAAACTTAAACTTGTCTACTCTACATGGCGACTGAACAAATTTTCCAAGTGGTTATACAATTTGTACACAAAACCACCAGCTTTGGAGTTCATGCTTGACTGCACACAGCTCAATATATAGAACATGGACAAGAAAACCACTTTTTACTAAGATATGTTATGTTTTGTTTTAAAAAACCTAATTTCCTCCAAAAATTTTGGAAAAAGGTGCAAAAACAGGATAACATTGGGAAAGGTTGATATACAAGCACTCTTTCTTGAATTCCGAATTTTCCAAAGTTATCAGAACAATATCTTTTCATTCTGCATTTTATGTTCATTGTTTTGGTCTATTATAGGGTCTTCTAGAAGAGAAAATTTTCAGCGTGGGATAGCGAACCATTTTTGAGAAACTTGACATCAAAGTCACACACCCCCTCTTTTTCAATGTTCAAAGCGGCAAAATATTGTCCTTGCAACATCTTTAGATTCTGCATTTTCTATGTTATGAGGATTTATTCTTTGTTTTAGTCTATGTTTTGCTCCTTTTGTTTTCCAATGAATTTTGCACTTAATTATTTTAGGTATTCTTTTGTAAAAGGACCCCCTAGAAGACTAGTTTTATTAAATTGGTTGCACTACCCTGTATAAATGTTTAAAATAATTTTTTAAAAGTGTGTTGAAATGCAGACCTACAATCATATTACAAGACTCTGTCTTCTTCAAAAAAAGGGTCCCCCTCCCTTTTCCACTTGTTTTATATGATACAGATGTATTATCATGCATAATGTAAATGAACTAACATGCAGACCATTTTTTCTGTAGTATTTATTTGATGAACATTCCTTTACAAATTTTTCTTTTCACATATTCTTTTTCTTAGACTTATTTAATGGATACAGTCAACAAAAAAAGTATCAATATATATTGACATGTTCTTGTAAATAGCTTCACTGTGGTAATCACATGCTGACAGTTTCCTATACATACAAATACATTCTTTCACTAATTGGTCAAGGTTATTTTCACCATTTTTATCCAAGTTCAAAAAAGCACCAGAAGTTTTCAAATGTTTCATATTCTAAGGCCAGTTTACCAGAGGACACTGAAGAACCCACCCCTTTTTAACTCCATGTTTTCTCTTCAAGTTATTAATACTACTAGAACTTCAATATTCAAACTATCCCTCATCTCACAAACACCCCCTTTTATAAGGCTTTTTCTGGGGCTGTAACATTTCATTATGGTTTTATCTTTAGAACAATAGCAAACTTGACATGACATTTGATAATCTAATAAATTAGTGTTCAACACATTACCAGCAGGTCATCCACATTTCACAGACCAAAAATGTATCCAAATAACTATACCATGAGTACCATGCCACATGATTTTGATAGCATTGCTGGTGTATTTTGTGTTTGGTGTGATTGGCCAATTCTAGGAAGATATTCGAGACTTGCATGAAGCAAACACAATGTACAAAATATTTGTCTTTCAACTGCTATGATATTGACTCTGGCAAATTAGTTTAAAAAGTTCATAATACCATTAATATCCTAAACATTATACATTCTGAATTAATGTGATAGTCTGCAGATTCTTATTGGTGTTAAAAAAAGATTAATAAATGAAGCAAATTGTTGTTATAAGAAACTTTTGAGTTTCTTGTCAAATCAGGTGGAATACTTTTTCATAAATTTCTATCAAAATGAAAATTTAACTTTTCCCAATTAGTAACCTTCATGTACATTATATAGAACAATTATCCCAAACTTCACACCAGATGTTAACATGGCACCACATTCAAACTTACGATTTTCACATGATTTTTGAATAAATATTAAAATGTTACTATATTCAAAATACAATGTAGGTTAAGTACAATATCTTTTCATTGTCCATATAACTTTCTTTGCTTATACACCACGGTTATATCATTATAAAACTCAAGAAGATGATAAAAAAAATCAAATACATGCACATAACAATTGTATTGAATGGAAAGATATTATACAGGAAGATTTATTTCTACATTTTGAATTTCTACAAGAGAAATTTACATTGAAATTATTTGATACATGATATTCGAAATATTTAAAATGACATTACAGGAACACAAAGTCACTTCCAACATGATAGTCATTTATAAAGGTGGCAACATGATGTATAATTTACAAAATATTTGTTGCAAGAAATATCTATTTGTATTGATCCATGGTATTTTCCATAGATTGGGACTATTGAATCACTATGCCTTTAGACTGAACACCAAAGTCAGAAATTGTTCATAACCTATTTGGATCCAGCCATCTTGATCTGTATCTTGTTGCCTAAAGGATGATGTCAGAGTCTAAAAAGAAAAGATTATAGCAACAACATTAATGTATTGCATCTAGAAATTGTTGACAGCTTTACCTAATTAATGTGTTGTGATATTAATATATTTGCAGATAGCTTTATCTTCATGTATAATTCTACTTGCATATTTGGCAAAATAAATATCTTAGTTGAAAAAAACCCTTACAGCTTCAATAAAATAGAATTGTCACAAGTCAGATTAATTTCGTTTTGCAGATTTATGTGCACTATTTTGCCACTAATTCCATTGGCATCATCATAACTGTCTGATGATCCCAATGGAATAGTTGCACAATATTGCAAATAAAACTGCAAAATGAACTTATCTGACATGTGACAATTTATAAATATCTCACCAAAATTAAGCTTCTTTGGAACTACAGTTATAATCATATTCCATAAACAACATCTACATATACATGCAGATATTAATAGGTAAACTCACTACATATGTATATAGCGCAATGTTCTTAAGTTAAGACTTACAATGCCATATATAGATATTTATTAGGTAACCTAGACATTACACATTGATTCCTTATAATGTTTTTAAAGCTTTCATAGTTTTCAAATATCTCAACTAGTCAAGCACTTTGGGGTAGACCTGTTAAAATGAAGAGGCCAACAGAACTGCAGGTGTAACTTACATGAAGAACAACACAACACTGAATAAAGTCATCAAAGGCAACAGTTCCTCTGCCATGTCTGTCAAACTTTCTAATCATGATGTTGTAAAAGTTATCTGAGAGTCTATAACCTGAGGAAAATGAAAATGAAAAGTATGATTCAATTATTTTAGCTCTTCATTAGTAGTTATAATGACCTAAGAAAAACATCGTTTAGCTATCTGTCCGATACCCAAACCTTCCATCCTCTCCTATTTGGATTTCTGCGCATTGGACACTACCTGCAGACAAGTCAAAGTAGGCCTATGCATTGCAATAACATTGCTACAACGTTAATTGAATTGACTGCCGC
The DNA here is from genome assembly GCA_033118115.1 of Pharyngocirrus eroticus. NCBI lineage: Eukaryota > Metazoa > Annelida > Polychaeta > Saccocirridae > Pharyngocirrus > Pharyngocirrus eroticus. Next base: position 7,091 of record JAVSBT010369517.1, read on the forward strand.
ATAGTGAACACTGAATCGAAACCAATCGTTAACAGACAAAAAGGGTAAATAATGTAACCAACTCAAATCTTATAAATTGCAGAGACTGTTCCTTTAAAACTTCTCAGGTAATTATCATAACTATGCTGTTACAAATAAGCATACATGTATTAAATTCAAAACAAGTTAAAATAGTGACGATTTTATGTCCACTTACCAAACTGTGTCATAGCAGTTTTGAGTTCATTTTGGTCAATGCTTCCAGAGTTATCTCTATCATAACCTTTAAAAGTGTTCTGCCAGTCAGTCACATATTTCCATAGAGAAGCAAACTCTTCAAAACCAATTGTTCCACTCCTGTCTTTATCAAACATCCCTGGAAGTATAATCATGAGAATTATACTAGGTGGAAAATTCTTTGGAAATTAATTTTGATGAAAAAAAAGAGAAAGATTGAATGCCTAAATTCTTTTTCTACTTTGGAATTTTCCATAGAAATTTAGAAGACTTCATAAATGTGTCTATTTTTATTAAACCAAAAACTAAATTTGTGCCATTTGCTACTTTTTCAGTCTTCAAGACATAGTCTGTGGCAAATATGTTCAACATTAAACAACAAATGATAACATTTATGTCAATAACAAGAAATTGCATTGTTAGCTGGTGGTTTTGCAGAAGGACAAATGTAATTGTTAAATTGTAACAAGAGTGTTTATATATACATTGTATTGCTGTATAAAGGCTATATGTAAAAATGTGTATGTATACATGTAGACCTGCATCACATATATCATGAATGTCATGTAAAGTAATCTATGCCTTGTCAAAACTGACATGTACTCTGGATACAAAAAGACACTCTCCAGCAAAGTTTTGTTATGTCTGAGACATAATGATATTTAAATAAAACTGCTTGAGAACCCTTTTTTGCAATGAGATAATGTTTCTGCAAATCATGAACAATAAGGCCTTGAATTATGGTGTTTTAAAATTTTCTTAATTCTATTACAGAATGTTAGGCTGTAACTTACCTATCATAAGTCTTACTGTCTCTGGATTGAATGGAGTCCATGTTCCTGCATTACAAAAATAATATTAGAAACATGTTAGGACAAACTGTGGTATTGTATAGAAAATATATTAGGATCTAGGTCAAATTTAACCACAACAAAAAGACAACTCCACCAACATTAAAGATAACTGGATAAAATAATGTCACAAGTTAATATACTTCAATCATATTCATATCGAAACATATTTTCAAAAAATTATGAACTACACTGCCAAAACATTTTGCATAAATTCAGCTTGCCAAATCAAATATCAGCACTGTGTGCCTAAAACAATTCTATCAAAAAATTAAGCTGGGAAAATAGAATTACATGCAATTTGAAGTAAAGAGATAAAGAATGTTTGCTAAAATTCTATAAATAAATTTAATTTTAAAATTAAATTATCGTAGTTTATAGTTGGCTATTTGTTATCTCCCTTGAAGACTTATCATTTAAGATTTTCATTAAGTATTCAAAGCCAGTCAGGTTATGAATTTCTCAATTCACTAATGCTACCATTTATGATAATGTGATTTATGAAGGAAGAATCAGTTGATTCATTTTTCATTTTTACACACTAGAGTTGATTTACAGAAGAAACAACAGGAAGGTAATCCTTCATGAGAAGAATGCTTTTCAAAAGTGATATAAGAGCTTTCAAAGCCTACAGGTTCTGTGGAAACTTGGATAGTTTTCTAATTATGATTCTGTACTGTTTATAGAATATAGACTAAAACAACGTTTTAGTTTTACATTCGTGATTGTAAAAATTGTCCAAATAAAAATAGTTTTGCAACACAATTTATCCTCACAAAGAAACCAAAAATCAAATTCTTAAATAACTTATCTAAATAAGTAAGAAAATAAGTTAAGTAATCAAACAAAAATAAAAACAAATTACCATTAGATAATGCCTGCTGTAATTCTGAAGCAGATATTGCACCACTTCGGTCAGTGTCTATTCTGTAAACACACAGAATCATATAAGAGAGTGTTAATAATGACATGCCATTTTCACATGGAAATATCTTATATTAGTAGGATAGTTCTAGGCATTAGAACTCTCATACGAGTACTAGGAGAGGTCAGGGAATAACCAAACTGCTTTGACTTTTCAATATTTTCCAAATAGTTTGATTGCAGAATATTTCTAACAGTCATATCAAATCTCTTTTGTTGTATCTTGATATTCAACAGTCTTGAATTGAGTATGTTTGTGCATTTTTATCTCTAAAATATTTATGAATCATGCATTTCAAATATATTAAAGCTTTTTGATATAAGTAAATAGATTTTAATAAATAACGTCAATTTTAAGAAATAGTACAGTGACCAACTCTCAGCATTTGCCGACTGTGACAGGATGACCAAAAGAACAAGTTTTCAATTTGAAAAAACTGGTTTCTAATTGTAAACCTTGCTCTATGAATGTTAGATAAAATATTGAAAAATCAAAACAGTCTGGTCTTTGATAGCTATAGTAGACACACCATGCATCAGAGGGAAACACTCCTTGTATGTCACTTACCATTTGAAAGTGCAGACCCCAATTCTACTGCACTAATTTGACCACTTCTATCTTTGTCAACTCTTGGAAGAGAACAATATTACATTTTTCATTATTCTATCATTTAGAAAAATGGTAAAAATATCACATAACAGAAACAGCATTAGTTTGTTTTAATATAATATAATTACAAGAACATGTCCATCATTCAGGTAACACATTCATGAACATAATTTCTTTGACACATGGTCATAGACGAGGGGGGGAGGGTCAAATCCCAGAGTCCCATAAAATCACAATCATAAATAATCTAAAAGGGTCTAACACATTCCAAGAGAATTACTTAATCTTCACCAAGTTCCCAAAATTTTTTATTGGTAAATCCCATGTCCCAAAGAATCCCTAACCCCCTTCATAGACGAAAATGTAGGAACAATTCATGGGTCATATAATCTGGTTCATGACAATATCCTTTCTGAGTGATGAATCACATCAGCTAATTATGCAATTTGCACTGATGTCTATCTATCTATCTATATATGTCAGGTATCATTTGGCTAGTTTTATTACTACAAAAGTTGACAAGTAATTCCTCATTTGTTAAAAAGTGTAGCCTAAAAAACTGTGTTCGTGACAAATAGTAACTAAGTATAAGAATCTTGTAGAAACCAAAATACTCCAATTCCCAACCCCACCACATCCCCTTTAATAAAAGAGATAAAATCATACACTCATAAAAAGGAATTTTATACCACATGTGCGATGAAATTATCATACTTAATTTTGTTTGAAAATAGTTTCATGTAATTACAAAATGATCATAACATCTATAAAATAGATTGGCATAGACTAGCTGTCAAAATGTGGCCACACTGACTCAGTGACTGAAGCAGGAAACATGACGAGTAGCAGTACTTCGGGTGTCTTTGATTATGACAGAAGACTCAGTTAGTTTAAATATATAAAATATTGGTGTTCAAGTTATTTCATACCTTTGAAACACCCCCCAAAGGAAGTTACGATCAATTCCCCCAGGTTGCTGAGGTTGTTGGGGTTGCTGGAATTGCTGCTGCTGTTGTTGGTAGTATGCCATTTTGATTCCCGTAATATCTCGGGAATTTTCCTCGACCTCGTTTTGATATTTTTGATACGTCATTCAAAGGGGGATACCTCATCCACATGTGTTTTAGACCATAATAACATGTTAACACATTTTAGTTCTTGACAATGGCAACCGATATAATTACAAGACAAATGTCAAGCTTACATTTGGCAGAAAAATCAGCAATTTCACTGGATAAACTGAGTAGCCCCGAATATATAATACAACTTGATTCCCAATCATGGTAAGTATGGGCTATCCTTATAATATTTTCACTCAATTATTGACCCTGTGCCAACCTAGGCTAGGACCTAGGCTCCTAGCTATTACTTTTTAAAGCTTCACTCTATTAAAATTGATGGTAACAATTTTACACTGTATCGAGACCGATCGTTATGGATAGCGC
>JAVSBT010369739.1:0-11129 GCA_033118115.1 Pharyngocirrus eroticus
GAAGGGTTCAAGGTTGAAGGTGAATCAAGTCTGTACAAGTTAAATCTTGGAAGTTCTCTAATTGCTGGTCTCCCTAATGGGGGCGGTATGGCATACCACAACAACATGTACTTCAGCACTTGGGACAATGATAATGATAAGTGGAGTACAGGTAACTGTGCTTTGAGCAATAAAGGCGGATGGTGGTACAAGGAATGTTCACACATCGATGTGAATGGTTTTTATTTGAATTGTGGATCCAGAATGTGTGGATATTGGTATACAGATTATCTTATTGAACAGTCTGTAATGAAATTAAAGAGGAAAGTGTAATGTGTTTTTTTCTAGTACTTATCTATCATCTCTTAAACCCTTAACTTATTAAGTTAATTGCCTCATCTAAATATACCCCCTCAATGAACTGTAACATGTGTTTATTCGAAACACAATTTTTTATCCCTCACACTTGGGTATTATGATCAATGTCTTTTAAAACAGTTTCGAATGGTCAAAAGCAAAGAAAGTACTAAGACTAAGTATACAGGAAGTTCAAATTGGTAAAAAAGAATTTTATCAAATCAATTTTATGTTTACGGAAAGTCGTTGATTTATCACCCTCCGGCTGAAATCATAGTTGTTGATATAAAAAAAATATTTGTTTCTTTTATCTAAAAGTAACTGGCTACCGGTTTATATTTTATTTAACAGGATTGCCAAAGAAATATGGCACAAAAGACCGGTATTTCATAAAATGTTACAATCCAATAATGTTAATCCTTTTGTGAAAAAGTAACTGTTCATAATACACGAGTTTGCTATAGGCTTTATACTCATTTACAATCTAGAAAATAAGATACTTACTGAAGTCTCCCTTCTCACACCTTTTCTTTGCGTTGAAGTATGCAATGGACGTGTAATATTATGCAAGACAGGCCTCACACCCAAATATATAGTCATCAATGTCACAAGTACACTGTCATTGTAGACCCTCGAAAAAGGTGTCAATCAATATGAGAACGAATCAATTCTGACTTATTTTCACGTGGTAGTCTCACATCTTTTCCCCTACCTCAAACTTATGAGTAACAAAAGTGAAACGTCTCATCGGTTACAATATTAAATAGTAAAAGTAATGGACTGACAGTTCCAACCCTCATATCACAATATAAAAACGAAAATACTATGTACATATCGCTATCACATCATCTATTATTTCCTTTCTAAAAAAAGATGAATCCAGTTGAAATTCACTGACAGTGCATGAAACGTCAAAAAGTATAAGAACTTTTATTTTCAGTTGAGATTATAGAAATACAAAAACTTAATATCAGTCTAGAGCAACAATGGCCTAAGTCATTTTTTGACGTTTTTAGTTAATCTAGAAAAAACGTCAGTGTCTTACTAGACATTTTAACCATTAAAAAGGATAACTTCTAAGAAGAAGAATATCAGGACACACAAAAAGTAAAATAAAATGGTGCTACGGATGATTTTGATGTTTTTGGCAGACTGGAACTTTTGGGATCCTTTGTTTCATTACATTTAATGACTTGGGCCACTGTACTAAAGTAACCAGAAATCCTAGAATAAAAAAAATATCATTATGATATCTAAAGAGAAAGGTGGCCCATGACATTGTACATAGGATGGCAGTCTTAACTATTTTTTTCCAAAAAATGACTTAGGCCATTTTTGCTCTAGACTGTCGATATGATTTTTTTGTAGACTTGTTTTTTTGTTTGTAAGAATGATACAGTATTAATAAAAGATATGGATTTTACTATATATCAACAGTATGGATTTTACTCATTGTTTTGGGTGGTTCTTATTTTTATACAACAACTGTAAAAGTAGTTTTTGTGAAACAATTTCATTAATCTCATCAGAATTAGAAAACCAATATGTACTCAGATTCTTAGCAAATATATCTATCCTAAAGTTATGACTTAATCAGAAGTAAATACATTTATAGACAATTAAATCATTAGATACAATTCTAGCATAGCTGACAATTTACCAATGGACATGTCTTATTACTTATGTTTGATATCCAAACTCTGTTTTCATAATAGCAATTTGTCCCAATAACAATCTGATCAGAATTAAATCAAGTCCCTTTTTTTTTTATTATTTTTTTTTTTTTGTGAGTGAGATATTATCACAGATGGGCAAACAATATTCTGTAAGCTGTATAAAATGCAGTCAGTTTATTTGCTTTGTACATAATATAAGACATGGTATCATACTGTCAACGTGTATAATTATATAGTACAATTTCATAGCATATATAAAGTATAACATTAACACCTGGCCCACCGGACCTAAGACGGTTTACATTTATAAGCAATGCATTCTGAGCCGTAACATTCGGCAGGATATTAAATGAAGTAACAATTTAAAAGAAGTAACGAATTAAGTGAAGTAACAACACACACATATAAGTAATTTCATTGATGTAGCAAACTTTTTCTATAACCTAAAGTTAGTAAATTTCTATAAATTATACAACATTTGAAATTATGGACAGAAAGTCTGACATGAAGTCAATACTGCTAAATTATGTATTTGAATAATTATTAAATTATCAACAAAATTTGATTTCAAACCGAAAGATGAGAAAATAAGTCAGGAGCACTTAACGGCAGCACTCTTGTCTCTCAAATCTGTCTAGTATTGGAAAATAGGGCCTTTGAACGATAAGCTTATTAAAAAGGAGTTATATAAATTGTTTGTGCTATGGACATTATTAAGTGAATACGACAGTGGATAAAAGTGAATAGTTAATAAACAATACTCCAACATAACGTGGATCATTTTTGAATATTGCCCACACAATCCATTCTACCAATTGGCAGACAATACTTTATAATTATGCTGCTATGGTTTCAATTTCAAGCATGATAGTATATATGAATATCTACAAACATGAATTAAAGAACCTTTTTTCTTCAAATTACACTCTCAAAATAACAAGCAAATATGTAGATTGAATATAAACAAAATTAAACATAAACTTGATTCATCTCGAATAATTAAATCAACAATTCTTAAATTTGTGTCCTCCATCATTTAATGACTTAAAAATTGTGAATCATGCAAACATTTCATTTATAGTATGTACATTATCAGTTCAACTTCTATATCATATATTCTGTGCAATGTCTTTCTCAAATGATCATAGCTTATTCTATCTAATCTATCATTGTGGAGACATCTGGTTGCAAAGCCTGTCACTATATTCTCTCCTTGTTTCATGTCATGTAAATATAACCCACACTTGAATAGAATAAATCTGTTATCGTAATATTTCAGAAAAAACAGAGTTTTTTTTTATCACCTTTCCCCCAGAATCACCTAGCTTCTACACTATTACACCAAGTTTTTACCCATGGGGATATATCCTGCTTGTTCATTTAAGCTTTCATTCATGGGGACATATCCTTCATTTTCATATAAAATGTCTTTGATTTGTCTGAAAAGTTCATCAAAATTTGGTCTTTCATCAGGGATTTGTTGCCAACAACCTGTCATGATTAAGTACCTACAGTATGGAGAGAATTTTTCAGTCAAATTGCAATTCAAACATTAAAGCAATCTAATTGTTCCAACAAAATATCTGATTTAAAACATACAATTTTCTTTTAACATTGTATAATTTATTTTTTTCTTAATTTCATACTTACACTTCTTGAGGACAGTGCGGAGGTCTTTCTAACCTTCTTCCAGATACTAAGAAAGTCTTCATGTTGAAGTTATCAACATCTGCATAGGGAGGTGACCCTCTTGTTATTAGTTCCCATAAAACTACACCGAATGACCACTACAAGAAAAAAACAATAATGTTGATGATGGGGTTTACAATGTTTATCTCCTTTTTATGGAAAATGTATGTGTAGACTTATTGAATCAACATTTCAATTATAATTTGCTTTATACCACATCAGTCTTGACAGTGAATAAACCATCTGTTAGTGATTCTATTGCCATCCATTTGATTGGTAGAGGGCGCCTCATGTCATCAACCCTGTAGTAATCCTCCGTATAGATGTCCCTTGAGAGACCAAAGTCTGCTATCTTAACTACCATTTTGTTGTTGATCCTATGAGAAATGTATTGAGAACATTATAACATTTAGAAATATATATTTTGACACTAATGAAATTAATAGCTCATAACATTGATTTATGAAGATTCATCAACTAGTGTAATATATTGAAACAATTTTGAACTTTTGACTAGTTAATTATTTTAAGCTTGTTTTCCAAACAAGAGTGGGGGGGAGACCAGGTCAATTGACCTCAACATCGAGTGACCCACTCTTACCGCCATCTAGCGGACACAGCCAAAATATGTCATAATTGGCTGAAGATGTCTACAGTGTAGACGAAAGCTACCAAGTAAGCTTAAAATAATTAACTAGTCAAAAGTTCAGCTCATAACATCATTGGAAAAATGTAACTTGTAAGTGTGAGTGAATGAACAAATGGAGGAATATGAAAAATAAGAATTGCTCATTGAATATTTTTTTTTAACTTATGCCCAGAGAAAAATAGCTAGACAAAGAAACAAGCTTTAAGTATTCTGATATCTTAAAAAAAAAAAAAATGACATTTTGATGACCATGTTCAACCTTATCTTCATAATGGCGTGACATAGAAAAATTAGATCGTTTGAATTACTTACATACAATTTCTTGTTGCTAAATCTCTATGAACAAATTTATGTTCCGCTAAATAACTCATTCCGTCTGTAATCTGCATACCATATTGTAACAGTTGTCTGATGTTTATGAGCTGTAGATGACAGTGAAAATAGAAATTAGTTAAAATTAGAAAGAGTGAAAATAAAATTGATGAAAAACTAAGCAATTGGAAAAAAAATGTAGTACATTTACATATTTTATGTTCAATGTGTGACAGTAAAAAAATGTGAAATTAAGGTCGAAACAATATCAAAAGCAGTTATGTTTGCCATACCTTTGCACTATCTGAGATATAGGCTCTAAGGTCTCCATTTTCCATATATGGTGATATAACATAGGGTTTATTTTCCTTCATTACAACACCAAGTAATGCAAGTACATTGACATGATTGAAATCTTTCATCACTACAGCCTCTTGTAGAAAACTGGTGATGTCCTTCACAGAACAGGTACTACCTGTGGGAGAATGAATGGAGAAATATAAGAAAGGATGGGTAAAACAGAGAGGGAACCAAGGAACAAAGAAATGAAAGAATGAATGAATGAATGAATATTAAAAGAAAGAAAGAAAGAAAGGATGAACGGTTATATGAATGAATGAATGAATGAAAGAATGAATGAATGAAGGAAGGAAAGAATGAAGGAAAGAATGAATTAATTAATAATTGATTGAATGAATGAATGAATGAATAAATGAATGAATGAATGAATGAATGAATGACCAATGAATGAATGAAAGAATGAATACATTAATTAATTAATTATTAAACAAACAAACATGGCTGGATGAATAGTTTTGTTCATATTAACCTACTTTGTGTAGTCTTCACAGCAACTGTGGTTGGATTGCCTTGGTCTGCATCAGAAAAAACACCTTTAAAGACTTGCCCAAAGCAGCCTTTTCCAATACTTTCCACTATTACCAGTCTATCACTATCCACAAGGCATTCTTTGACTGCAAATAGGAGGTCCTCATCAATGACTTTCATCACGTCAAACAAGCCGCTGGAATTTGGGATCTCATATTGGCCTGGGGTTTGGTTTGGTTTGGTTTCATTTAGCAAATGATATAACCGTAAATTATTTATATGTACATATGAACAATAAAAAGTTACAAGATGAAATGAATCGAGAATAAACAGTACTTCTTTAAACTTTGAAAGGACAAGAAAAGAAAGGAAAACAACCTAATATACTCACCGATTGGTAGAAAAGAAAGAAAAACAACCTAAAATACTCACAGATTGGTAGAAAAGAAAGAAAAACAACCTAAAATACTCACCGATTGGTGAAAGTGTGTAGTCGTTGCAGGACATATTACTTGTCCTTTCATTAAATTGATAGTTGGTTCTTGCCGCTCGCTTCTTTTTCTCCCTTTTCTTGCGACGTTTTACAAGTAGTAGACATATGAGGGAGGTGATAATAATCAAGATGGCTGCCAAAGTTCCAACTATTGCAGATATGATGATATGGGTATTGTCTTTTTTATATTTCAAATATCCAATGACATAATGGAGACTGCCAACAAATACCTGGAAAATAGTTATTTGGATGGAAGAAAATTACAAAAAATTATTCCAAAATGAAAATTTACTTTTCTGAAATTTGATAATTATATTAAATGATGCCAGTACCAGTTGACAATTTGACATTAAGAAGCAAAAAATCTACTCCGAATAGATTCATTTTTGAATTCATTTGCAAACAAAAAGTTACAAATAAATTCAAAAATGAATCTATTCGGAGTAGCTTATTTGCTTTTTTATATAATATAAGATATATCAATTGAGGGATAACAGAAGGTAAAACTATCTATGTTTACATTGGGGTTTATTCATATGGAGAGAAAATTGACTCAAAAGTGATCCTTTTGTGATTACTTACTCTGACCATTGGTGCCCCCTGGTAATGAAATACATCATATTTTGGTTGAATAGATGGCGGCGTACAAATAAGCTGATTGGTTGCTAAGTCGGTCACATTACATTGTCCTTTTCCAATGGTAACATTGACATCTTCCTCTCGTGAGCCAAAGTCTAAATAGTTACCCTATTTTGAAAAGGACAAAACGTTCTAATGACAAAAAGTAACACTTAAAAAGAACTACTTACATGGATATTAAGAAACACCTGAAACAAAAAATACTAAAGATGAAGCAACATATTTTATTCCCATAGACCATAGATGCTTTACTCAAGCAATGAATAGAAGAAGAACGAAACCTAATGGTAATACATTGGATGGTATTTAGGAGGACATGTACTTCTTTTTAATTTCAGAAACTTATCTGTTACAGGAATTGATAATAAAAAGTTTTCATTGAATAATCTTATTCATGGTATAATCCTACTTACGTCAATATGTATAAATATATCTGCAGGATCATACACTTTAAGGCCATTTTCTTCTTCAAATCCATGGTAAACTGGATCTGGGTAGACATCGATCTTCCCAATTTCCGGCATTGTATCACTCACATTATTATATGTGTCATAACCATCAAATATAAAACCAATATAAAAGAAAGTATATTTGTCAATAATGATGCTGGCTGCTGCTCTTTCTGACCTGTGTGACCTATGACCTAGAATTCCTTCCTGTGACCCAGATATGGCTTCAACCATTGACACAATACTTTCAAAGAAGGATTTGCTTTTTACTTCTCTTGGCACTCTACTAAAAACTGTGAGAGTGTCCATAAAATTAGGAGTGGGGCATCCCATGGTATTTGTATCAACAACATTACACTGCTAAAATGAAAAAAATAAAGATGGTATGGTAGGATTATAAAGCATTATTCACAAGCAACTAAAACTCTAAAAAAAAAATTTGCTGATTTATATTGGAAAAAATATTTGCAAAACGAAAAGAGAAAAACCATAGCAGCTTTTTGGTGGTAATTTGTATTCCAAATAAAAGCAATTTGGGCTACAGGGTAAGGAAAACCCTTGCCATAGCAAGTTTCAAACGCATGCCATTAAACAGTTTAAAAAATCCAATTTACCCCTCCCCTCTCTCTTCCATAGGGTGCAGACTTTACTGACCCTTAAGTTACATGTATATGCATTTACAAAAATAGATCAGGCAGCCAATGGAGATGTCACATAAGGCTATGATTAAAACACGATACAATACCAGAGAAAATGAATTAGCTTACCGAAGGAAATTCTTCCTTTTCATCTTTTCTGACCACTGTTACAATCATCCAAGGTTCAGCAATAGCATCAAGATTTCTACCTTTCACTGTGAGCACAATACCACCACTGAAATAGAAGACATTGGATTGAAAATACTGGAAAAAGAACAATTTTGAACACACCTAAACAGTAAAATCTTGAACTGTTCATAATATTGAAGATGTGAAAGATGATAGCATGGGACACATGGGATAATAATTTTTTGATCATGACCTAATAACATTACGTACTTCAACAATTTTACTGACGTACACCTGAATGTGATACCAGCACAAAGAGGTGCAAGTTCTGTATAAATCGCGATGAGTCTAAAATGAATTTATGGGCATGAAAGAAATTCGTGCATGATCTTTTACTTTATTGCTATTCATATTAAGAGTGTGTACGACCACTGAATCAATCAATGAAAATACCCAATAGTCAACTCACCTTATAATTGTCTTTAAGTTCAGTATTGTGCTGATGACAGGGTTCCCCATATATGTAAAGGTATCATTTGAATTCATAACCAGGCCATCATCAAATAACAACTCAAGTGAACTTTCTGTTTGGTTGAAAACTTCACTAGTTTCACATAGAATAGTGCCTTCAGATGGGCTGTAATCAAAACATATAGAACGTATGTACAACTTGCTTTGATATCTTAGTTGAAAATTCTCAATGGGTAGTCTAAATTGATGGTGATATTTATCATCGTTGTTGTATCTTTGAGAGATTGAAGTTTTTAAAACTACATGTACATATATTCTGACCATGTTGAGATCGGGCACCTTCCTTGAGATCGATGCTTAAAAGACTCAACATTTAGAAAATAAAACGACAATTTATATTGTAGTAAAAAGAAGTACTTACTTTTGTTCAATAATTGAGCAATTTGCCTCTTGACCAATGCTTATAGATACAACCTTGCCATATTTTAGATTTTTCACTTTGACAGTGACAAGAGTTCCTCCAGCAATTGGCCCAAAGGTTGGCGTAAATTCAAAATAGGGAGGGGGTATTGTTTCAGTTTCAGCTGTTGTCATGGAAACTGTTGTGGAGGCTGTAGATGGGGGTTCTGGTTCTGTAGTTTTTTCAGACCTATTAGTTGACGTTGGTGTATTTTGTTCAATTGTTGACAAGTCATTTTTGGGGTTTGATGTTTCTGGCTCGGTAGTTGTTTCAGGGTTATTAGTTGATGTTGTTGTAGTTGGTTCAAAGGGGTCTTCAGTTGTTTCAGGGCTATTAGTTGATGTTGTTGTATTTGGTTCAAAGGGGTCTTCAATTGTTTCAGAGCTATTAGTTGATGTTGTTGTATTTGGTTCAAAGGGGTCTTCAGTTGTTTCAGGGCTATTAGTTGATGTTGTTGTATTTGGTTCAAAGGGGTCTTCAGTTGTTTCAGAGCTATTAGTTGATGTTGTTGTATTTGGTTCAAAGGGGTCTTCAGTTGTTCCAGGGCTATTAGTTGATGTTGTTGTATTTGGTTCAAAGGGGTCTGCAGTTGTTTCAGAGCTATTAGTTGATGTTGTTGTTATTGGTCCAAATGAGTCTTCAGTTGTTTCAGAGCTATTAGTTGAAGTTGCAGTATAACCTGTATCAATAAGTACAAATTAGCTATACACAACTCAAGTAAGCATACCCTTGTGACAATCTAGATAAAGACACACAGTAGACATGTATGATATAGATGAAAATCAAAGATTGGAAAAACAAAACTTACCTTGATGCAAAAAAAGCACAATCAAAAGTGCAACAACGGGTAGGAGGTTCATAATTAGTATTTGGCATGGACAAGTTAAAGGGAGTTATTATATCTGCAAGTAGAAGAATTTTGTTGAAAAATCTTTACACAATCCTTAAAAGATAGAATTTAATAGAAAGGAAGAATGATTTGTGGTGTCATGGACAAAGAGTATAAGGAGTATTTTTTGGATTATGAGAACTTTGCTCGGTTGAACATCAATGTTGACTATGGAATACAGTCGAAACCTGTATAATTGTATTAAACTTGAAAAAAAAAATCAAGCAAACATGATATTGAGAGTTTTTATTAGTTTTTATTTTATGAAGTTATCAGTTGGCAAAGGTTTCAAGAACCCCTTTGAAACTAGACTTTTCATTGACAAAGGACACAAATTGATAATGTAAAGAGGGGTTAAGTATTTTTATATTCTGCCTATGTTTGGTGATATTGTAATGCTGATAGGATTTCTTGCCGTCCAATAATAGACCTTTATTCATGTCATAATATCTGGGATGGATAATTGATAGAAGACATTTAGTAGTTTGGGTTTCAGAAAGCAATGGCCAAGCATAAAACCTTAAAATCATTGTAAAAGTCAGCCATCTTTTTGACCTATTTATTATGGAGATTAGATTCCAAAATGTTGATGAATTTTCAGATACTAGTGAAATGTCATTCCAGTGGAAGTTTCAATTTGATATCTCATATGCACTGTTAGTGTTACAATTCTACAGCTTTTAAGCTGTGTTAAAAAATGTGATCCACCATGTCAAAAAGTAGGTTGATTATCGTATCCATCTGGTGTCACAAAACATGCAAAAACTCAAAAAGCCAGATCAGAATTTTATAAGCTGTCTGTATCCTGATTACCAAAGATGTTCTCCTTTTCCAAGAATTTTGTCCACCTTACAGGGTAAGATGTTTTGGAAAATGTGTGGTCTTGCTCCCCAAGTACTCAGTTTAATTATGTAAAAGGTCCTAAATATTTCCAAACAAACAATGATTACATAAAACAGAATCTAAAGCAATATTTAAAATTAACTTACCCAAGTGCAAATAGTGATCACAGTGAAAACCATGCAGTGAATAAAATGTAAACCCTTTAAAACTTTTGATACAGTTTTTGTGTGGCTCCTAGGCAAGACACACAATCTTGAACATACATGTATATCAGTATCAACAGTATACATGTATAAGGGCTATATAGATGTTATTTATTTGAGGAGTACTACTTGATTGTTGATAAAATAACTCAATAAACAAAGGAATCTTAGTAAACGATTACCAATTTTATGACTCTCACATAAGTCTTACAAAATATGCATTCTATAAATGGTATAGACAGGAAGTGAAAGTAGAATAATTATGCTGTGTAAAAAGTCATAAAGATAACCATGTGTATTTAAACTGAAGTCCAAACAGTAAATATCAATAAGTTACGAGTCTCAGTCCATATAGGACTTGGACTGCAGTGCATGGAAAGCAAGAGGTACAACTTTTATATGACATTTTTATTCTTATACAGTAT